>JADLZK010006567.1:0-176529 GCA_015847255.1 Hyparrhenia diplandra | reverse complement strand
CGACGGCCGGACAGGCGAAACAAGAACAACATGGGGAGTCGGGGACCAGCCTGCGGCAGACGATTTTTTGATGGGACGAAACCGAAATCGACTGCGAGCGAAAGCAACTCTTCTCTCCACAGACAAAAAGGTCTCCCCAACCCAATCGCCAGTCCCACCGGTCCAACGCGGATCCATCGCATCGCATCGTCGTGGAGTGGACGGACGCAACGAGAGCCGCGACCCAACCCCACCATGGGTGTGCGTGTGCCCGTGCGGTGCTTGCGTGTACGGAACCCGTCCGTCCGGCCGCCAAAGCTCGTTTGGTCCTCGTCGATCTAATTAAGCACGTGCCTGTTCTAGCTTATCGTCGTCTCCCCCCCTCTCTGTTTTGTTTTGGATGGTCCAACGACTTTGTTACTACTCATCAAGCCTTCATTTAGCCTAGAAATAAAATGGTTCATTGACAAAGGACCTCTAGTAGCTGCTAATTAACTTCCTCAACGGCTACAAACCGCCGCGTAGCGGGAGGAAAAAAACCAGGCTTGGGGCCAATGATGACCGACTAAACCAAAATCAAGAACTTCTAACTCTCACCGTAGCGCCAAGCGCCGCCCAGGAGAGAATGCATGTTTCAGTTCTTTTTTTTCATCATACATAAAAAGATATCTAGCTTTACCCTAATAATTAGATTAATTTTAAACATGATTAAGGTGAGTTTTTCTTGCCTAAATCAATTGGTCCATGCTTTTAACAATGAGATTATATATATCGTTTCGCAAAAAAAAACAATGAAATTATATCTAAAGTTGTTGCCGAATCAAGAAACAATTAGCAATTGGTTTTGCGTTGTGCCATGCTGTGCGTTGTGCTCGGCACCGCAGGTGTCTCCGATATAAGAAGAAGAGGGGGCGCCGCCCATGCACGCTGCATGACGGGCGGACCATGTCGCCCATCGCTTTGATCACGCTGCTGGCCACATGACGCACCATCACAAGTGTCGGCCACGTAAAGCGAGAGTCAGTCAGCGAAGACGCGTGACCGTCGTCTGGTTGTCGATAGATGCATGTAGGCCAGCGATTCCGGTATCCACGGTGTTGAGATAATATCCATATCGCGAAAACTTTAGGCTGGGGCAGCTGCCCCACCTAAGCTAACATGACTCGCCAGGGGCTACAACACAGCCGACCCGGCCAGCGATTGGGCCGATCAAGCCCTACACAATGCAGATTGTCAACTCGGTTCTTGCAGAAAACTCAATCAAGGCGTCACAGGATTAGGTGTTGCAATCAAATGGCGGACTGCTTGCCGGACAAGCCTCCTGCTCTTTACAAAGAATGAACTAGACTATAGTGGATTATGTGTTAATCCAACCTATGATCGGAGTGCCCATTCCTTGAGGCACTCCAACGTATGTAACCATTAGCGATGTAATGGTTTTAACGACCGTCTTTGTAACAGTAATGAATGCAATGTTTTTGTTGTAAAAAAAAACTAGTCAGGGGTTCGGGCGACACCACCCATCGGGGTTCGAGTTCGATCCCCGCGAGAGTTAGGAACGAATTTTTTAGGCTAGAGGGTTGATAAAAATACTTTTGCCCTGCATCGCCAAAGCATAGTTTATGTTCGTCCCGTCTCATGGAGATGTGGTGTCGTTGTATGTATCCATCCTCAGTGAAATAAGAGGGCCAACGCATCTACCGTGAGGTCGATGGGCCAAAAGACTGGTAGGTAGCTGTGCTCCATGTGTGCCTTCGATGAGTCCACTGCAATAGGAGGACGGATGTGGTGTCTGCAATGCATAGGAGGGCACTGCCACCGGGTCCCCACCCCTGTTGGGGGCCTCCCTTGCTGAGGCCTCACCTTGAAGTGGGTGGTTGGGGGGGGGGGTGGGTCACTGAGGTGACAAAAAACGCTCAAGAGAAGGCCACACAATGATCCACTACTGGCGGCGGTACTGCAAACTCCTCCAACATCATGCCCAAATACAATGTCAACGCCAACGGGTTAGGGTGTACAATGCCCGCCTAGCCGGATAGTTCATCGTGCCTAGGATGAGCTTCTTAGTAACCGAGTGAAGTCCAGTGTCGCTCTAGCGGCTCTTGCCGATCAATGGAGACGCTTCCGTCTTCCATCCATCCGCGGTGATCGCTAGTGGCAAGAACGGCGTTGCCCAACTTGATGCCACTAGCCAAGCCGAACCATCGCGGGTCCGCCATCGGGTCAGCTATTACTAGTGCCACCCGCGAAGAGGAGTTGGCGGCAGCGATCCATGGCTCTTGCATCTCCTCGAGCTCGAGAGCCCACACACAGCTTTTGCTACCTACAAATGCTACACATGGGTCAAAAACGTGCACCACATAAATCGTTAGGGGCAACAATGCAAGTTGTCACCCAATGGGCCGAAGAGAGACAATCGAGGCACTTGTGTGGTATAAGACAATATAGGGTTCTATTTTCTTCTGTTTTTTAAATTACACTGTACAATGCATAGGTCTCTATTTCCTTCGCTTTTTTTTTAGATTACGGTACAATCCGATGCGCCCATCCGCACGACACTCACCCATATGAACACACATACACAAACATATCCCTATGAGCAAACGACCGAGTCCGCCCGTTCACAAGTTCACAAAATCACCACCGCACGCTTCTTTGCCGATAGGGGCGTCGCCTACAACTTAATGCATATCGCCAAAAAATGTTGGAATAAATCTAGGTAAATGCGAGCATCGGTGCCAAGTGGAGGGACTTGAACCCTAGTGGGTAAATTCGACCCCAAGGAAAGGAACCCAACCAACCAATCTATGATCTATTTATCAATCTTTTATTTTCTTAAATCACTTTTTATAAATAAGTTCGTACATAGTTCAAAGTATATAACAGTAGTTGGTACACATTGGACATAGAACCATGTATATACGGTATGAAAAGTTAAAGTATGTAAAACCTTTTGTAGAGAAAAAACGCAAACAAAAAAGGGCACTGACTAACTTTATAAGACAAAAAGAAAATCAGAAGTTTATGCCCCCGATTTCCTCACTGAAGACATTTTATATTATATATAGAGAAAGTGGCGCTGTATATAGGTTGGCCTTAACAGCGACCTGACATATCCACACCGGCAACCGCGTCCCTCCCCTGATTGCCTTATCCCTAGCCAAATCGTCCACACCACACTGACTCCGCACTCCGCAAGCAATTCCGGCTACGCAAGAAACCAACGCCATTTCGATTCGAGACGATACGTACGTTCGGGTGGGGCTATTAGCTGCTGCTGTTGCTGCTGCTTCACTGAAAATAATAATGTAGAGGGGCGAGATGTCATCTCAGATCAAAATAATCTCACACTCTGGTGTCTGGGTATAATATTTTGTGATTTTGTCGTAGGACGCCGTAGGGCAGCCAATGTTAAAATTTTTTGGATGTGAATACCGAAGTTTCTTCTTACATGTAATAACTTTTGTTCGTTTGGTCTTACTTCCTATTGTTTCAGACTTATTCTCCTTCACATAATATTATTAAATTAGTTAAAATCGATGCGTGAACGAACAACCTCTAAATGGTGCCAAACTATTCTTAAAAATGATGCCAAACTATTCTTAAAAAATGATGCCAAACCCAAAACATGTAGCAATGATGTGGAGATTTTTTTTTTTTTTTTTTTTTTTAGCAATGATGTGGAGATGAAATCCAGAGCTTTTCTTTTTGTGGTACCATATAGCCCGTCCTTTAAAAAAAAATTATAAGACATATTGACCGCTCTTAGTTTGTAGCTTTTATTTACACTTTGCTACCTAGATATATAATGAAATTTATAAACCTAGAAATATCTTATATAGTCCTACCTAACGCAGAAACAGACGAACGAGGCCCCAAAAGTGTCCCAATCTTGAAATCCACACAAAATATTCGCCTCCTAGATCATAAAAGATGAGGAAAGGGCTGAGAGTCGAGATCACAACAGTGCCCACCTCCACACACACTGTTCCCCACCCTACTACTATTTGCTCAAAATTGAGACGTTTTAGTAGGTTAGCTTTTAGCTTGGCTTAGCTAGGCCTCCAACACCTACCCCTGCTTGTGCCCTAGCCCCTGTTGCTGTTGGAGTCCCCACTTGCTAATTCTTCCTCCCTATATACAATAAACAAACAAGCAAACAAATAAATCTCCAAGCTCATCTCCTAATCACTCACTCATTGCTTGCCTGTAGCTTTTCCCTTAATCCATCCACTTGTCAAACCCTTGCAAGCTGCAAACCACTCCCTGCTTTTTTTTTTTTCTCCTCCTTCTCCTTCTCTACTCTACTACTAGTAGTCTTTTGGTTTGGAAATTCTTTTTGAGCTTTGGTTTGGGAAGTGGGATGAGAGGAGGAGAGAGGAGAGGAGCCTCCACTAACCAACCCTTAATCAAATCCCTTAACCCTGATTAGTTCGCTGCCTCCCTCCTAATCCCCCACACCCTTTCTCGCTGCGTCTCTGTTGCCCCAGCTAGCTGCACGCCTGCCTGCCAGCACCGGTTCTTTTCGGGAGCCAAATTAAAGGCGAGCTCGCCGTCGCTGAACGTGAGCCGGCCGGGGGCGGGGCGGCATGTCAAGCGCCGGCGTGGGAACGGGCGGGGGGTCACGGCTGCCGCGGTGGACGCGGCAGGAGATACTGGTGCTCATCGAGGGGAAGCGGGTGGTGGAGGAGGGAGCGGGCGCGGCCGTGGGCGGGGCCGGGTACGGGGAGCCGCCGCCGGAGCCGGAGGCGACGGCGCCAGCACCAGCGCGGCGGAGCCGACCAAGTGGGCGGCGGTGGCGGAGTACTGCCGGCGCCACGGCGTGGACCGCGGGCCCGTGCAGTGTCGCAAGCGATGGAGCAACCTCGCCGGCGACTACAAGAAGATCAGGGGAGTGGGAGCGCGGGTACGCCGCCAAGAAGGAGAACTCGTTCTGGGCCATGCGTAACGACGCGCGCCGGGAGAGAAGGCTCCCGGGCTTCTTCGACCGCGAGGTCTACGACATCCTCGAGGGCCGCCCCGGCGGGAATGCGGCTGCGCATGCGGTGGCGATGGAGGACGCGGAGGAGGGGCAGGAGGAGGAGGAGGCCAAGGCGGTGCTCCACGCTGCTGGCCGCGGGGGTCCAAGGGGCGGGCTCTTCTCCTCGTCTGAAGACGAGGATGACCAAGACGACGACGCGGCCACGCCGAGCCCGACGCCGACGCCGACGCCGGCGCCGGCTGCGGTGGCCGTGCCGATCCCCGGTGAGCAGGCTGTGCCGTTCTTCCTTGAAATGGCGCGTGCCTCCTCTGCTTCAGCGCACGGTGAGCCTTTTTGTTCCCTTTTCACTGCTGCTTCTCCTCTCTTCTCTTCTTTGCGTCAAATTGTCACCTTTTCTCTTTTCACTGCTGCTTCTTGGCGTCAAATTGTCACCTTTTCTGCTTGAAAGAGTTTCAATTTCATCTCTAGTTCTTTGATGCTTTTCGCGTGCAATGAACATGCTTTCCTTGAGCAGTTGCTTCTTGGAGGTTTCCTTTCTCATGGTTCTGAATTGATGAACCCTTTTCTTGTTTTTTTTTTTTGAAACGCAGAACCCTTTTCTTGTGCTTGGGGAAACGCTTGAGTTTCTGTTCCAGCTAAAGTGTTGACGACAAAGCTCAAAGCATACACAAATCCCGTTATTCTTCGCTTTAATTTCCTTTTTGTCAGTTGGATACGCTTTGGTACTCCTATTTGGATTGCTCCTTGCCTGACAAAAGCTTTGCATTTTGCTATTTTGGTTACAGTTCCTGAGAAGACGGCTGATCTGCCCAGACAAGCGAGCTCCGAGCAAGGTACTCCTCGGAAACCTTTTTTACTGTTCCATTGGTTTGGTTTGATTGGCCATAGGTTAGTGAAGAAAGGAAGCTTAATTATAAACGTTTGTGCCAATTCACTTAATGCGCCTTAAATTTTTAATCCAGAGGCTGTAACAATCATGCCATGAAAATCCTGCAATTCAAAGCAGAACAAAAGCTTAGATGCTGACATTTCTCATGTGTCTTTAAGATTGCATTGCAGAAAATTTTTACCTTTTCTCTTTGTGAACAATCTTGTGTGCTGTTTGAAAACTGTATGAGACTGAGCTGTCTTTTTTCTCTTCTTTTTGGAGAGAACTGGTTATTTCTGGTTCCTTTTTGGAGAGAACCGATTACTTCCTGGAACACAGTATATGGTTTACCAACTGTAAGATTATATAAAAAAATGAATTGTGTAAACATCAGACAGTACTGACTCAGAATCAATGCTCACAAAAGCAATATGTTGACTGGGATCCTTTTCTAGCTAATACCCAAAAACATGTGACCCTCCCACCCCCGCTAATTGTATTTCTACCTGGTTGTTAAATCCCATTACCATGTAGACACGTGGAGATTTGAGAAACAGCCATATCTTCTACATAGTATTTTTCAAATCTTTTGAATGATTCTGAAATGATGAAAGAGCAATTCCACCAGATTTTTTATAAGTTCTTACAGGAGAGTATCCTAAAACCTTTTCAGCATATTGGAGAGCACTGATGCAGCAGATTACCTAAATTTAGAACTCATACACATATTTCTTTACAGTTAAAGGGAAGGGGCTGGTTTTAGGATCTCTTAAAACTAAAAAGCATAAAAAAGGAAATGGGACTTGAGATCTGCAACAACTCCGAAATTGCTAGTTTTAAGATATAGGAGTAGGAGATTGGATGGATCTGATGGAGATGATCTAAGGACTGTTCCTTCCTATTCAGTCTTTTCTCTTCAAAAGATTATTAACTTCTAAATTGTAACACGCAGAAAAATAATCAACTAACACAATTTTCACTTGAATCAAAACAGACATAGTTATACCATCAGACAATCTCACATGCAACCCAGAACAAAATATTGGCAGTAGAATTGACATGATAAAGCTTCAGAAGTTCTGGTTTCATACCTAACAGCCATCCATGTTTCCATACAGCAGGTACATCAAAGAAAAGCAGCCGGAGCAGATTGCCCAGGACTCGCCAGCACAGCGTGGGCAGAAGAGGCAGCACAGCGACGACAATGCATCCGGAGGAGCCGCGACCAACCTGCAGGGGCAGTTGGTTGAGATTCTAGACCGGAGCAGTCAGATGGTGGCGGCGCAGCTGGGGGCGCAGAACATCAACAGCCGACTGGACGGGGAGCAGAGGAAGGACCAAGTGAGCAGCTTGCTTGGTGTGCTTGGCAAGGTGGCCGATGCCCTCTACAGAATTGCTGATAAGCTGTAGCCGCCACCGCGTGTCTTGAGCACAGGCTGCACAGTAAATAATCGCTGCAAGAATGTACAGATTGATACATGCTCTTGGCGTCCTGTTGTTATGTGGATTGGTTCTGAAATTTGGTCAGAAACCTGAAATGGGATGCCCTATTTTTTTTACCCCATGGGATATATTGTATTTGTATGCCCCTATGGCACCAAAACTGTGTATTCTGCTGACTCTCGTTTCTACAGAGGAATGGAAGTGCATATCTGATGATACAAAATCTAGGGCCAGTTAGGTTTCCTCTAAAGTGATTCCTGCAAGCAGAATAAACTGGAAAGGAAAAAAAAAAGGGGGCTCATAAGTCTGACACAATCGGACTGAAACAGATTGTTTCAGCAACAACTTGACAGTGGAGTTTATGGAAAATTCTAACAGACATAGTTGGTTAGCAAATTATAGAACAACAAAAGAATATGGGGAAAAGGAAAAGTACTTAAACATAGCTGGGTAGCTCAGATCACAAGAACAGAGCACAAGAACACACACATATATATCCTGATTTTACACAAGGTATTCTGAAACTTGATAGAAACAAACATCAGACTAGGTACCCTTGGATCCTCAATTTCACTCATCATCATCTGTTCTACATGACCTGTAACGTCGGGGAGCTCGCCTTTGAGTTTGTATGCATCTGTGTGGATTGGCGATGATTTACTGTCATCTTCATCCATCTCACATTGATCAGGTTCATCAGAGGCACCTGCTACCATTCCAATTACAGCTGAGTTGGAATCAATAGCTCTGGGACCCTCATCCACTGCCATGGCATCCACTGATTTCTTGCGGGGGATGAATGTGACTGAGCTAGGAAGCTCAACAGGTGTCTCAGAATGTATACTGTTTGGGTCGGTCTCCCTAACAGATCATGCAGGTCAGCAAGAGCTGCCCTGTTCGAGCATCATTAGACTCAGGTACATCCAAGGTGTAACAGGTGTACTTTGAAGGATTCCTCAAGTAATCAGGGACCCCAGGAGATGCAGACAAAGTAGACGTGCTATCCTCCTCAGTGACTACATCCATGGATTGAGGAACCATTGGAGAATCTTCATCACGCTCAAACATATCCGACTCACGATCCTTAACATTAGGATCGAACCTAACACGTTTCCTTGGTTTCAAATCCGCTTGCTCCTCCTTCCTCTTCAATATTGGTTTTACACTGACTTCCTCCACAGTTTTCTTTGTGTGAAAGCCTACATTGGGGAACTCCTTGGCTTCAGCAGCATAGTGAGAGTCACCATCTTTAGCAGAACCATCGTCTTCTCTGAGTCTTGCAGATGCAGCCCTCATATCTGCCCGAGGATCCTTCTTAAAAGCGGTACACCTCTTCAATGGAATCATCAAGGAGGTCAGGGACTATACTGTTAATGCTCATGTTGATGCCGTCATCCATTATATACGTGCATGTACACACGATCAGCAGCCTCCCTCTCTACCAAAGGCCTCTCTGTCATACTTGTCCTCCTCCTCCTGTAAAGAACAACTCTTGTAAGATAACAATCCACTAGAAACAAACCAAGGTTGATAGATATGATAACCATTGTGACCGACAATGACAAACATTCAAGAGATGTCCAGATAAGTTATTTAAGGTGTTTCGAGGTTAAGAATATACACTGAAATTACGATGTCTAGTTAGTTAGTCAATTACTCTTTATCATTAACTAAAACTTATCAATAAAAGGAAATGGGACATGCTCCCTTTCAAATTAGAAAACTGCCAAAGAGGGCCTAGTGAACCATTAAGTCAATAACCAAAAGGAAATGCGACAATATGGAACTGTGGCACAAACCGCTGAAAAATGGTCAATAAAATGCTCTGATCATATCTGCCTATTCTTTTGTCCAAATCATACAGAACCCTAGTTAGGAGGCAAAAAATCCTAGGTGAAAATGTTTCTTAGGAAGGCATAGGTTTTGATAAGTTGATTTGATCCTAATGTTACTTCACAGCTTGATTCCAACGAACTTCCAAGCATCAATTATTATACATCTTAAGAACAGCTTATGGAGAACTACTAAACTGGTGAAATCAAAACAATCAATGACCGAGACAAGTTTGCTCACCTCCCGATCAGAGTAGGGTCGAGGCCGATGTTAACCCTAACCCCCTCCTCCTCGTCCTGCTCCGTCGCCTTGCCCTGCCCCTCACCCCGTCCTCCTCCTCCTCGTCGTCGTCTTCATCTAGGTCGTCGAGGTGCCCCTCGAACTCCTCCTGCTTGGACCTGCGCCTCCGGCCGCGGAGGCACCCGTTGGCGTCGTAGAACGACGAGGCGCAGGGCGCGTCCCCGCGGCCGGCCTCCCCGCCGCCGCCTCCTCCGCGTCGCGGGCCTCCGACAGCTTCGCCCAGCGGTGGCGCTCGACGTCGCCCGCGGCCACGGACCAGGAGGCCGTCGGGAAGGACGAGTCCGGGACGGCGTCGAAGAGGCGGGACCCGAACAGGCGCTTCACCCGGGCCTCGAACGTCTCCTCCTGGCCGCCGCCGCCGCCCTCGGCCGCCATCGTCGACGCGAAAGCTTCTCGAGGGCTCGGGCTCCCGCTCGCTATGGGTGGACGCGTGGGTTCGAGGTGGGGTCGGAGGGTTTGGGGGAAACAGCGCGGTCGAGGTCGAGGTGAGGGGGTAGGAGACGACGGAGGCGGCGACCGTGCCGGATTTGGGGAGTGAGCCGTGATCGGTTTCGGTTTTGGGCTTAGAGCCTTAGACGGAGTCGGTGCTGGTGGAGTGGTCTGGGCCGTAGTTGGGCTAAGTGGGCTGTACACGTGGCAAAGACGAGAAAAAAGCCCATGTTGCGATGGGGTGGCGTACGACCCACTCCACCAACGCAGGCAGCGCAGCGCAAGGTCTCGCTCTCGCCGCGTCGCCTTCCTCCTCTCCTTATCTTCTGACCTCTCCCCCTCTCCATATCCTGTGACCGCGGCAGGCAGCTACCCCGTCCCTCTCGTCTCCTCCGCCACCTCCTCGCCGGCGCAGGGTCTCGGGACGCTTCCGCCGGCGCGCGCTCCGCGACCCCTCTCCGGGAGACGAAACTCGGGCGCGGTAATAATCTCCCCGTTCCCATCTCCCCCGTCTGACTATGTGAAGGGGTGTCTGTCGGCGCGCCGTGGTTAGGGTGTGAGGACCTGTTGGATTGGATGGATGGAATTAGGTCCCGCAGGCTCATCCCCTGGCTGACCTGCGCGGACGGTGCATCCGCGGGTGCGCTTTCCTAGTGAGTAGCGCGGATGGCTTCGGCGGCGTCGCTTTTGATGTGCGTCGCCTAGGCTAGATGTTGCCCACTTTTAGGTTCTCCTGATACGATTCAGAGGATGTCTTGTTGCCTCATCCAGCAACCATACTCTCGGTCCTGTTTTGTTGAAGTTCGTAACGCAGAGCAGATGGAGGGGTAAATCGATGTGGGATTCTAGAGTGAGCGCGTCTGTGTTGGCACAGAAAGGCTGTAGAGTCGATTCGGGGAGATATAATCTATTTGAGACCTGCAATCGTTTCAGTATATGGTGGTTGCTATTGTATTTGATACTTCCGTGAATCCTGGCCACCTTCAGATTTAGTTGCAAGCTCGTTTCTTCCATGTGAATGAATTAGTTTGGTTTGCTGCATCTTCACAACATTCTGTGATATTTACAGTTTTACTTAGTTCCTTCTACAAATTTGCAGGGCTTGGTAGGTACAAGCCTGGGATTGCCTTCTGCTAGCTCAACATGGAGGGCACTCTAGTTCAGTCTGCAGTTGTTCCAACTGTTTACAGAAGCAGCTCAGGTCGCTTCCGCGCACGTGCAAGGGCCAGAACAAATGCTACAATGGTGCGGAATATGCCAACCAGGACTCTTACTCTTGGTGGCTTCAAAGGGCTGCGTCAGACAAATTTTTTGGATACAAGGTCCGTGATTAAGCGCGACTTTGGATCGATCGTGGCAAGTCAGATTGCAAGGCCGCGATCGGATCGGCCTCGAGAGGGGTGGTCCGTGCCATGTTTGGCGCTTCACTGAGAAAGCAATCAAGGTGATTATGCTCGCCGGAGGAGGCAAGACGCCTGGGACACAACTTTGTTGGAACAGAGCAGATTTTACTGGGGGCTTATTGGTGAGGGCACGGAATTGCTGCCAAGGTTCTGAAGTCTATGGGAATCAATCTGAAGGATGCCCGAAAGTGGAAGTCGAGAAGATAATTGGGCGTGGCAGCGGGTTTGTGGCTGTTGAAATCCCATTCACGCCTCGTGCAAAACGTGTATTGAATTGTCCCTTGAAGAAGCTCGTCAGCTTGGTATTATCTTCACCTATCTACTATATAGTTAGCTCATTTTGTTATTAGGTTTGGTTGGTTAATTTGTTTACCTTTAATTTTATCTGACTACTTTTGGTGGGCTTTGTTGATGCACCTTGAAAAATTTAATCAAATTAATGTAAATTATAGTCTTTTCAATTCCTGGTATGGCATTGTATTCTTCTTCCTCATTTTTTACTGGACATGCACATGCTACTGTATGATTGTTTACTGATTGCTCATTAACAAATGCAAATGAAAAAGGGTGGCCTTTGTATGTGATTGCAGTAGAAAAGAAAGCACTGGCATAATAGCTTATTATAATACACACTGTGATGTTCTTTTATATAGCATTGCACTATAAGTTGTGAAGAAGTGTGGGATGCTAATTATTGTATTTTTCTTTGAAGACGATGCTGATTTATATTTGTTTTTGGTTCAGTTGAAACTAAGTGACATCAAATTGGCATGTATGGTCCTTAAACAACACGTATTACTTGTCTACAATTCATTTTGAGTTTGGAATTCATTACTATGAGACTAGGGTGTTTTTCATAAGAACCACACATGCATTGTCTGTGGACTTTGTTGACACCTATAACTTTTTAATTTGGTCAGTGTGAAGTATAACTCTTATTTTTCTGTTCCCGTATAGCACTCTGTTCTGGCTTCCTCATACTAGACATGCAAGACACTTAGTGTTTGTTTGTTGATACTTGATAATGATACATTGTAGATTGATCACTAGCGTTTGCAGATATGCTTGAATCTGTGACTAATTCAGAATGATGCCAAGTTAGTATGGCAGACATTAAATCATGTGGAGTTTCACTAGAAATGAGGCACTATAATACTAAATTATTGATACATACTGTAATGCTCTATTGGTATACTGTATTTAGATAAGGTGCAAAGCATGAAATGATAACAATTGTACTATTCTCAATGATTATGCTGAAATTTTAGTTCTTCTTGAGCTCAAGTGATGCTCTATGATATCACTGTCAGATTATTGTGTCATTAAATTAAATGGTTAAAATAAGCCTTGGAGTTGGTTAGCTATTTACCATTTTGACTTCAAAATATGCCAGTCGTGGGGAGGGATCAGTTGTTTGTTGTAAAACAGCATATGCATAATTGTCTCACTAATGTTCTTCCATGTTGGTTTCTCAGGGCATAACTATATAGGATCTGAACACTTACTCCTTGGGCTGCCATTGAGGGTGAAGGTGTTGCTGCTCGTGTGCTTGAAAGCCTTGGCGCTGATCAAACAACATCCGTTACCCAGGCAATCATCTCTTGATGTTTTTGTTACCCAATTTTTTTGAACCAAATTGTGCAGGGACTGATGTTTGACATGATGTTCAGGTGATAAGAATGGTTGGGGAAAGCACAGAAGCTGTTGGGGCTGGAGTTGGTGGAGGAAGCAGTAACCAGAAGATGCCCACACTTGAAGAATATGGTACTAATTTGACGAAATTAGCAGAGGAGGTATTTCCTCTTTCCAATTTACTTTACTTTTTTTTTTTTTTTGTGTAAGTAACTAGTGAAGACAAATAATGATCACTGTCTTCTGCAGGGCAAATTGGACCCAGTTGTTGGTAGACGGGATCAGATTGAGCGTGTTACTCAGATTTTGGGCAGGCGGACAAAGAACAACCCCTGCCTAATTGGAGAGCCTGGTGTTGGTAAGACTGCTATTGCTGAGGGGCTTGCTCAGCGTATTGCCAATGGGGATGTTCCTGAAACAATTGAAGGAAAGAAGGTTAGTTTGGACCGTCCTATGGCGCATAAAATTCGTCTATTCTTGTGTAGATGAGCAGTATTATTGCATTTCTTCCAACATTGCCCTTGGGCTGAATTTATCGTGTTCATATACCAAAGTAGCAGATAATGTTGTATTAATATACAAAAGTAGTTGAAAATGTAGAAAAAGGCTCCTTTGCTGGGCTACTACATATGTGACATGCCCAGTTCAGACTATTTCATGAATTTACTTTGCTGGGTTGACTGCCATTGGTGGGATTGCTTGATCTGTACTGATTTCTGATATCAGATGGTGGTGAAAAGAGAACAAAACTTTTTGCAACTTACAATCAGGTGTTACTGTTCACCTTTTTATTGTTTCAAAAGAGTAAGCAGTATTTATTCCTTTCTCTGGTTAGGTTATTACGCTTGACATGGGGCTCCTTGTTGCTGGAACCAAATACCGTGGAGAGTTTGAAGAGAGACTAAAGAAACTTATGGAGGAAATTAAGCAAAATGAAGACATTATTCTCTTCATTGATGAAGTACACACACTGATTGGAGCAGGTGCAGCAGAAGGTGCAATTGATGCTGCTAATATTTTGAAGCCAGCCCTTGCAAGAGGTGAACTGCAGGTATAGTTCCTGACTCTTAATTCTGGTGCTTCTAGCATTGTGTTATACTAGCTCATATGTATGGTTTATTTTGGAGAAGGATAATGTCCCAAAGCCTTCATCTAGACTGACTCTAGAGTTTCCCCAAATTAATCACATTCCTGATGATTTTATCTGTAGTGCATCGGTGCCACAACGTTGGATGAGTATAGGAAGCATATAGAGAAAGATCCTGCCTTGGAAAGAAGGTTTCAACCAGTTAAGGTTCCTGAGCCTACTGTCGATGAAACAATACAGATCTTAAGAGGACTTCGTGAGAGATATGAACTCCATCACAAACTGCGATACACAGATGATGCTTTAGTTGCTGCTGCACAGCTGTCTTATCAGTATATCAGGTTTGCAAATCACCAAATCATTGAGTAGTGTGTTATATACCACTTGCATTTTACCTTCTTAAGAAGTCATATGGACTTGGCAGTGGTGGTTATATATTTTGGTTTGATAATTTGTTACCAAAATACTGACTTGATGATCAGTTTTGGATTTTGAGCAACTTATTTGCCACCTTCAAAGATCCATGCACATTTTGTGGTTCAGTCAAATATGATAATTACTCCCTCCGTTCCAAATTATAAGTCGCTTTGACCTTTTTGGTACATCCATTTTACTATGCATCTAGTATAATAATATGTCTAGTTTAATTATAGTTCAGCTTTTCTAAATACATTGATTTTTCTTTATGCACCTAGTTATACAAATGCCTAGATACATAGCAAAAAAATGAATCTAGAAAAACCAAAGTGAACTACAATTTGGAACGGAGGGAATACATAGCAAAATGGATGACCCAAAAAAAAAAAGTCAAAGCTTACTTAAACTTGAACAGAGGGAGTATATCTGAACAAATACTGATGGATGGATGGAGGGTAGTTTAGTTTTTAAGAAAATATTATAGGAGACGGCATTTTTCTTATCAAGCAGATCAATTATTTGATTGTGACTTTAATGGAAATTTATATTGCTTTTATTTCTTTCAGTGACCGTTTCCTGCCTGACAAGGCCATTGACTTGATTGATGAGGCTGGATCCCGTGTGAGGCTGAGGCATGCCCAGGTATTGGGCGCTGATTTTTTAGACTACAAACAATGTTTGCTGCATTGTTCTTGCTGATTGTAAGCTTTGGTGTTACAGCTCCCAGATGAAGCCAAAAGAGCTGGACAAAAGGAGTTGCGCAGATAACCAAGCAGAAAAAACGAGGCTGTACGCTGGCAAGATTTTGAGAAGGTATACTATTGTTTGACTATAGGGATTTTGTGCCCATGGGTTCCAGCCTCATTAGCAAACATGGAATGTTGTAATGTTACAAAAAATCATATTGTACACAAATATAACTACACTTGAAACTTTTAATTTCAAATTCACTCAAGATGTCAATAAGCAAAATAGACGAGCAGTCATTCTGGCATTGTTTGTCATGTGCTAACAGCACGACTTGTGTTTTTCAATCTTGATTTTGCAGATGAATTTGAATTTGAAATTTTCTACTGGTTCGCTAAACTTTTACAGCACACATAATTTTATGAAAGTTCTGATTTCTGAAACTTTGCAACATGTTGGGCTATAAGTATTTTTTGCCACAGGACATTGGATCCCCTCACAAACCAACTGCCCTTAATTGTTTACTTAACCTAATCTTACTATTTTCACTTTGCAATGGAAAATGCTGAGTTCTATAGAAAGGTTTAGCTATCTTACCATTACTGATTCTATGAGGTGAACTAATGAACTAATCATTTTGACTATGTATCGCTATGGGAAAAAATAGCTCTAAATTCTTCACAAAGGTTCTAGTGCAACCAGAATTTTTATGTGAATCCTCACCTAGCTACACTTCTAAATGTTGTCTGTGTTATCTTATCATAACTGTTTCTTGATAGGCTGGCGAATTAAGGGACCGAGAAATGGAGCTGAAGGCTCAAATTACGGCCATTATTGACAAGAGTAAGGAAATGATTAAAGCAGAGACTGAATCTGGTGAAGTCGGTCCTCTTGTTAATGAGTCGGACATTCAACATATTGTCTCCTCTTGGACTGGAATTCCTGTGGAGAAAGTGTCATCTGATGAGTCTGACCGTCTCCTAAAGATGGAAGAGACACTGCATACACGTATTATTGGCCAGGGGCCAGGCTGTCAAAGCTATTAGTCGTGCTATCCGTCGTGCTCGTGTTGGCCTCAAGAATCCAAATAGGCCAATCGCCAGCTTCATATTCTCTGGACCGACTGGAGTTGGCAAATCAGAGCTAGCAAAGGCTCTGGCAGCCTACTACTTTGGTTCAGAGGAGGCTATGATCAGGCTTGATATGAGTGAGTTCATGGAGAGACATACTGTCTCCAAACTCATTGGATCACCTCCTGGTTATGTTGGGTACACTGAGGGAGGCCAACTAACTGAAGCTGTCCGTCGTCGCCCTTACGGTTGTTCTCTTTGATGAGATTGAAAAGGCACATCCTGATGTTTTCAACATGATGCTTCAGATCTTAGAAGATGGGCGGTTAACTGATAGCAAGGGCGCACAGTTGACTTCAAAAACACACTATTGATCATGACATCTAATGTTGGAAGCAGTGTGATTGAGAAGGAGGTCGCAAGATTGGGTTTGACCTTGACTATGATGAGAAAGACACCAGCTATAACAGGATCAAGAGCCTGGTGACCGAGGAGTTGAAGCAGTATTTCCGGCCAGAGTTCTTGAACAGACTGGATGAGATGATTGTATTCCGGCAGCTGACTAAATTGGAGGTGAAAGAGATTGCTGACATTATGCTGAAAGAAGTGTTTGACAGGCTGAAGGCCAAGGACATTAATCTCAGGTCACAGAGAAGTTCGAGATAGAGTAGTTGACGAAGGTTATAACCCGAGCTATGGTGCCAGACCTTTGCGGCGTGCTATCATGAGGCTTCTGGAGGATAGTCTGGCAGAGAAGATGCTGGCTGGTGAGGTTAAGGAAGGAGACTCAGCCATCGTTGATGTGGATTCAGATGGCAAGGTAGTAGTCCTGAATGGTGGTAGCGGTGTTGCTGAGCCACTGGAACCTGCTCTCAGTACCTAACTGAGGTCAAAATCTTTGGTCCGAAATATGGCCTTGTTTACAAGTCAGCTGGGCTCCTCGTGATGGTAAAATTAGACGACTTGGCCGCCCCATTAGGTGCTTTTTATCTTTCATGATTTTTCCTTTTGTTGGAAGTGAGGCAGTAGGGTTGCTATGGAAATGAATAGAGAAGCATTTAGCGAATGAAATATATGGACTTTGCGTTGTCCTGTTTTTGGAAGAAACTTGGAATTTTCAGTTTGATGCACTTGTATTATTAGGCCTTGCTAGCAATGAGATACGGATGTCTCTGCCTTTGATGTTGTACTTTAGTAGTAACTTATATCCTGTATGTATGGATATCACTTATCCACGTTTCGAATAACAGTGGTGGATTGCTACATTCTGCCTTCTGGTCTGCAGATCTAAAATTTGGAATCATTTATTTTTCTCGGGTTCATATTAATATTTGCATAACATATCATGATTCCTATGTTATAGATTCGTGTGTTTCAACTAATCAAGTAACTTCCTCATGCATGAAATCCCCGAAGGATTTTTGCATCACCTTATGTCATTGGCACCTCAAAGGACATTGATGAAGCACGGACTTGACTAAATGAACTAGAAAACCAGGTCCGGCCTTGCCGCGCGCAACCAGCCAGCATCTAAAGAACAGACGAAATAAAGGCACGGCTCAAAATTTTAACTATTTCTATGTACTGATTTGTTGTTGGGCAGGCAGCATCTGATATCCAAGGCCTTGTCGGAACAGACGTTTGGAATTAAATGTACGGTAAAAAAATAAATGTAAGGCATCGCTGTATCGCGATTCTTTTGGCTTTCTATGGTAGAATGATATTTTGTTGGGCCCTTCTTTAAAACGATGTGCCCCGGCCAATTTTTAGCCGATAAACAAGGCCCAAATAGGATTTGTGGGCTATCCTTGTGGGCTACATACGTATAGGTATAGGCTGGACGAAAAAAGGGTGGACGACGGAAATTTCTTTGCTTTAATAGGTATAGAAGATTAGGGGCTTGATGCGGAGGACACATCCGGAGCGTCTGGGGTCTGAGGTCATTAAAAGGGAATTGTGTCAGTTGCACTTTGAGCATGGGCGCGTGGCCGCCCCTGCTCTCGCTCTCTAGCCATCCTCCGAGATATATGCGTCGTGACATTGGCCCCTGTTTGGATCACTCTAGCTCGTTAGAGCTAGAGCTAGAAAACTAGAGCTAGTTTCTAACTCTAGCAAACTAACTCTATCCCTCGAGGTGTTTGGATACGCTGCGTGCTAGTTTATCAGAATGAGGTCGGAGATGTACATGGCCTGGGCGGCGTTGGAGCGAGCGGCGTACATGGCTGGAGGGGTCGGAGGGCGTCGTGCATCTTCGGCTGGGCGGCATCCAGCGGCCGGCGTCGCGACGGCTCGCCTCGCATGTATCTCTGCGCTCATGTAAATGGGCCTCTGGCGATCTTGAAACGCTGTGACTTTGGGTGTTGCGGGTTGTGGTGACCGGAGGGGATCCGATCGCGGTAAAAATAAAAAAGTTTTTTTGTCCCAATACAAACTAGCCCAAATAATCACCCCCTTTGGAGGGATAGTTTTTCTATTTGATACTTTTTGGGCTAGTTTGGCTCAAACTAGCTCAAAACTAGCTCTAAACTTATCTAAATTGTTAGCTTGAGTGCGAACGCGCAAAATCTAGACGATTTTTTTTTAAAAAATAAATCCAGACGAATTGAACGCATCGCGTTGTGGTGGGGCTGACGGGCCGCCTGCTCCCGCGATAGAGAAGAGTGGGCGCGCGCGCGAGGAAACAGAAGGGAGGCTCCCGAGGAGAGAGAGGAGGAGGCTCCCGAGGAGAGAGAGAGAAGGGAGGCTCCATGAGGCTCCCGAGGAAGAGGCTCCATGAGAGAGAAGGGAGGCTCCATGAGGCTCCGAGGACAGAGTTCGACGCGGATATATATATGCCCCGTCCTGCGCCTGTAATGTAATGCTTCCACCACCGTGCCCTGTCTTCTAAGATCGAAACCCTAACTATTCCCCAAATCGACTCGCTCCCGTGCAGCAACTTCTTGTACCATCGTCGGCGCCGCGATGCCGATCTCCACCGAGTCCGGCGAGAGCAGCAAGCTCTTCACCGCGGATCCGGAGTACCCCTGCGTGCGGCGGCTCCGTCACCGCCGCCTCCTCACCTTCCTCGGGCGCCAGGGCTACGAAGCCGCCCTCGGATCGTATGCATACGCACGCACACCATTCTTTCTCCACTCAATCGCCTGCTGCTGTTGTGTATCTTAACCTGCTTGATTGACTGATCGTGCGGGTCATTGATGGCCGTGCAGGATGGCCGCCGACACGGACGCATGCTTCTCCGTCTCACCTGCGGCGCTTCGTGGAGCGAGGCCAGTGGATGTACGCCGTCGATTACCTTCTCCGCTTCCTGCCGCCAGGCCCTGGACAGCCTGGGGCTCGAGGCGCAGGTGCTCCGCCGTTTCCTCGTCACGCACATGGCCATCGCCAACATCCTCGACAACACCAAGGATGGTGACATTCTGGCCGCCAGTTACGCCAAGTACCGAAACCATGACAGCTCCGTCTCTCATGGCGCCATCAGGCTCCGTTCCATCATGCTCACGGCGCTCCACGCCAAGGAGCAACTCAGGTGGAGATTGGATCTCTGAGCTATATTATTACTATTACTAGTATAGTGTTGACTGTTTCACAACACACACACACACACACTCAAGTTTCTTGTTCTTGTGCTTCAAAGCAAATTAATTAATTCCTGTCTAACACACGTGTTAGGACCTCCATGGACTGGAAACGCGTGAGGCTGATGGCGTCTGAGATTGTCGATGATTTGGCGTATAGGACTCCAGAGCTCAAACACCTGATACTGAAGCCGGCTGGCCCAATGAAGCCATACGATGTACTTCCCATTGGATTCAGGTAAAAAAAAAAAAAAAAAAAAAAAAACTGAAATATCATCTTCTGCCTATTACATATGTACTAGTTGCTAATTTCTTACTCCGCTTGTGTTCTGGAATTTTATTGCATTCTTTGCCAGTTACCGCCGCAGGTGTCCCCATAAGAAACAACCCCGTGGCCCAAGGGCATCTTCTGTCGCCAAGGGCTATATTCGGAAAAGGAGCAGGTTGGTACCTTTGCCGATGGCTACTTGCTCTACACTGCACTGCTGTTTCTCAATAATCTTCTTCCTCTTACTGCATTCACATGCCCCTATCTACTTTCTGCAGCCTGCTTTCTTCAAGCTGCTCTCAAGAACCACATGACGGTATAATACTCTTCTGTTCGTTAGGACTCATCTTGTCATTCCTCACCTTTCTCATCTAGTAATAATGTATGCTTTGAAATGGCAGCTATGTTAAACAAGGCAATGAACATGGTAGCTGATGCTGTTGGTAAAGAACTAGTCCATGCTCTTATTACAATTGATGCTAATGTGAGCATTTGCCTTTGTGCGGGCTCAGCTTTGCCTTGATACTTTCTTATGTTAAACGCACCTGTATGTGGTCCTGGTGCAATTTATGCCATGAACTGTCTGGTAATATAACAGATCTGATGTGTTTGACCTCTTCTGTTACTTTCTCTGGCTTGGGCTATGTGACACATTTGTATATATATAAAAATCGAGAAACATCTCTTGTGGTTACATCCACTGACCATAAGCTTTTCTGACCCGTCAGATAAAAGTTTAAAAGCTGGTATACGTCCAAAGCTCAATCAGGAGGATCCTTTTCAGCCAAAAGGTAAATTCAGACCTCCTCATCCTCAAAATCAACTTTACCATATTATCGTTATTTGTACTATTGTCTAGGACTCCTGGTTTGCTAGTATCTGTATGTTGAAACTATGTCAAAAAAAAAGCTGCTGATTGTGCCTCCCATTCGAATGTAGTTTTCCCTATTATTACTAGTTTTCCTTTCTGACACCTCGTGTTAATGCTCTGCAGAATTAATACTTACACATCTCACTTTAACCCTCTGTACTGACTCCCTAAAAATTTAATCTTGTCCCCATTTTTTGACATTTTTCTTAAATGCATATAGAGATTGTCAGTCAAGCATAAATGGAAGTATCATGTCAACTTTGGTGGGTGGGGTTCAGGTGCAATGAACCCACCAGTTCTAGGTTGTATTCTTGATGATTAGATTGATCTCTTAGGGACATGAATATGTTTGTTGGTCTAGCATGTTCATATGGTATACATCCTGTGTGCAGATTTGTGCCCTTTCAGATACCACGTTCAATTTTCTGTTGAGGTTGTGACTTGCACAAAACATTCTGTTGTGACCTTGTCATTTTGTTCCTGGACACATTTTTCACCCTTTTCATTGAACCTAAATCAAACGATCCATGATGATTAAGATTGTTTTGTTTTGTGAACTGAGTGTTTTATTGGTTGCTTCATCTTGTACATGTCTCAAAGTGATGCAAAACAAAAATTTGATCTAATGGCCATGTAAGGCTATGGTGTGTTGTTTTACATATGGTTCATACTTCTAGATATCTGCTGTCAATTATTACCTCTCCTAGTATCTGCTGTCAATTTTAGTTTTTAACCACTCAACTAGTTAACTATGGCTGTCACATTGGCAGGCCCTGCAAAAAACCCTGAGATGCCATCAGTGTTAAATGCAAGTAAGTTTACAAAGCCTGTTCTTAAAAATTCTGCTGCTGCAGTTTCGCAAACTATGCTTGATACACAAACCCTGCTAGAAACTTCTGTATCTCATCAGTGGAAAATGCAGGTAAATTGGCAAGCTGTGTGCCAATGTTGAGTGGCCCATTCTCGGGCTCAAGGTTCATTGCTCCAGTCTCACCAACTGTGTTTAGTATCTTACAAAGCCATCGTAAAAACCCTGGGTCCTCATTGGCGACAAATGCTGGTAAATTAATCGCTGCTTGTTCTCATATAACTGGACAAAACCCAGTCTGCACAGCTGTAACATTATTTTATTGTTAGCTATTATAATCACCAAAAAATGTACATGTTAAAGGGTCTGGAATGGCCTTATTTTGATAGTGAATTTCTCTCAAATCTGTTGCCTACACACTTCACCTTAGCCAGCTCCTTTTTCAGCATAAGGGTGAAAGCTTAATAAGCAGGCCCATCAGGGAAATCCTTTGGCCTGATGTTTACTAAACAACTTCAAAATTTGTGGTTATCTTATCAGATTCCTAGATTGTATCCTCCTTGTTCCACCATGGTTTCTCGCTCATTTAATCTAATTTGACCACGATAGGGTTCTAAGCAGCACCTTATGTGGTCTCTGATTCCTGATTTGTGGTATTTGTTGTAACTGTACTTTATTGTAGAAATTTGAGTAGCATTCTGAAAAACTCATTTTAATTCGTTTTATGTGGACGATAATTTAAAGCTGCATTTCAAGAAATTTATGGATTTTTCTCTGTTGCAGGAGGCGCTCCCGCTTCTGTCTCGCAATCTATGAACTTGACAAGCCATGTTCAAATGTCCGGTAAATTACAAAACTTCCTCAAGTTTTATACTTAGGACAAAATCCTATCTGCACAACACAAGTGGCACCTGAATCTTTTGGTTGATAGACAAATACTGAATGGAAACGACTATGCTGTAGATACCTTTTTGATGAACATTAAAATTACAGTTCCAGATCAATTCGGTAAAACATGTTGATTTTTTTTTTGGAATTAATTTGTTCTAATGAAAATATTTTCAATTTTACGTTCGTTGACTACTTAGTTGGCTGCCCTGCCTATGCTGTTGGCTAGTCCCCTCTGCTCTCTAATGACCATTGCTGTAGCCACTGAGTAACCTAATCTTTTGTTCCTATATATGCACATTGTTTGCCTCTTCTTTAGAAGTTATCTGTAGAGGATCTACCTATAGTGCTTAAATTTTGCATTATTTCATTTTTGGCTGCTTCATTTTTTTATTTCTTTTTTTTTTTTTTTTACCTTTTTTTTTGGTGTGCATGATATTTCAGAGCGGAACTAGTGTAACGTCCTTGTGAAGCCTTGATGTGTTTGTTTGCCCTTAATATGTATGTTAGCTATAAGCTGCAACTTTTAACTGTTCAATTTGGTTCAGGTGCTACTGTTGCTCCAATCGCACAGACTATGTTTGGTTCCTTCCCTGGAACTGCTAATATCACTGGGATGCCGTCAGTGGCAAATGCAGGTAAATCAACATGTATCGGTGTTATGAGCACTGCTGCTTCAGTCTTGCGGATTTTTGGTCTCAACTGCTAGAAACTCAGGCATCTCATCAATTACAATGCAGATAATTTGACGAGGCATGTGCTAAGTTCTGGTGTTCCATTCTCAAGGATGATGTTTGGTGCTCCAGTTTCGCAGACTATGTCCGGTAGCTTAATAACCCCTGCTGAGACTTCTAGGGTCTTTTCGATTTCAAATGCAGGTATACTTATTGAACACTCCTTTCATGTAAGCTTTTATTGAACATGTTAAAAGTCATATGGAGACAACAAACTGCCTGCACCGCTGACTAATGTTACTATTTGGTGAGACCAAGTATCAGTAACACATAATGATATTTACACCTTCTATGTTTCACTTTGTTATTTGATTTTATATATGCTGCTTTGTTGTCATCATACTACTTGGTTCCTATGAGAAGTTATTTTTCAAACAATGTTGGGTCCTTTTTAAGTAGTCTTGAATTTTCTAGTTGCTTTTCCTTTATTTGTTTGTTTTTGATTCCTTTGGTAGTTCAGGATTAATTTTCTAACCAATTCGGTGTAGTACATTTTGGTGCCTTGACCAATAACACTAAAACTATGGTCTCATTTGTGAGAGGAGTTGGTAATTTAGTTAAGCACTAAATCCATATGTTACTGACCTCATTATAGGTGATTAATAATCTCTGAAATATATCTTGTTAGTTGTTAGTGAACACCAAATGGTCAATTTCAAATGCAGGGCTCAGTAGCTAGTTCCCATATGCACCATTGAAAGTGAAATACATATTGAAGATGTGTGGTGCATCAGTGCTTTTCATACTGCTGGTTACCAAATGCAATTAATCCTGAAATTTAATCTTGCCCTCATCTGCTCTAGAACACTATGAACATAAGTGTTTGTGTTTATATATATGCTATCAAGATTAACAGTTAAAATGCATAGGAATGTTGTTATACTAGTGTGACCAAGCCGTGGGGTGGTGTGGCACTGTAGCGCATGAAGGAGATGGTGTTATCCAGTTTGTTCTGAAAGGGATAAGATTAGATTAATTCAGGATATTTGCTTAGGGGACAAGTCGTTCATCTCTATTAGAGAGGCAAGTCATGTATCAATTTGAGACAGACAAGCAGAACCCTAAAAGCAGTCAGAGCATCCATAATGCAACTAGCCAGTTCTTTGTGCTATCCCCCACTTTACCATATCAAATATTTTCTAATAATATGTTATAATAATTCAATATCCTTTACTAAATGTTGATAAAGTAATGGTCAAATTTCTGTTAAATAGCATCTCTGCTAATTTCCCCCTATCCATTTTTTAAAAGGAGGGATTAATTAGTGATACAATTAAGTGCCCTCACCACAACTTCACTTTGGCCAACTAAAAATAGTGGTGTGACTCTGTTGCTGGCACATTCTTTAGTGACCTAATTGTTTTGTTCCTATAGCACAATACACCTTTTAACTTCTGAGCTCATTGCAGGTGCTACTGATGCTCCAGTTACACAGTCTATGTTTGGCACCAATACCATGACTGGCCCTGCTAGAGATCTTAGGATGCCATTAGTGGCAAATGCAGGTAAAGATCTATTGTTCAAGGTTTCCAATTATTGATGTGTTCTCCTTCCACTTATTAAGTGTCTGGTCGTCTGCACCTTGTTTATTAACTTCTGAGCTCATTACAGGTCCTACTGTTGCTCCAGTTACTCAGGCTATGTTTGGCACCAATACCATGGCTGGCCCTGATAGAGATCCTAGGATGCCAATCATGGCAAATGCAGGTAAAATTTTACCCCCGTTGTCCCAAATTAAGATATTTTTACTTTTCTAGATACATAGCTTTTGCTATGCATTTAGATATACACTGACTAAATACGTAATAAAAAATGTATCTAGAAAGCTAAAACGTCAAATAATTTGGAACAGAGGGAGTATTATTTAAGGTTTCCAATTATTGATGTGTTCTCCTTCCACTTAATAGGTGCCTAGTCCTCTGCTACCTTTTTAACTTCTCAGTTCTGTTACAGGTGCTACTGTTGCTCCAGTTACTCAGGCTATGTTTGGGACCTTGGCTGGCTCTGCTAGTGATCCTAGGATACCATCAGTGGCAAATGCAGGTAAATTGACGAACCCTGTGCTATAAGCACCTGCTACTCCACTCCTACAAAATCAGTGCTACACCGTTTCTGTTTAATCGGTTGTTTTCATCGTTTAAACGGCCTTTTTTGGATTAAACACCCGTTTCATTCGAAACTTTGAATAATGGGCTAAACGTCAACTGTTTAGTGTTTAGGATAACACACTGTAACCTAGTGACCCTTTATGATAATTGGGCCGGGACAAGATTAAGCAGTTACATTTAATGCTTTGCTTGGGTTATATAGCTATTTTGTGCCCTTTCTGCATGTTACATTATACATTAATAAACGTTCTATCGTATACCTATATATTAATTAAAGAGAGAAGGTATTCTTCCATCTGTTTTTACTTCCTACAATGTCATCTCGTCTGAGGCCTAGACTAACGCCCCATAGTTGTAAGGTGCTAATGTTGCTCAAAATTCTGTTAAATTAATTAAAGATCAAAGAGTACTCTTAATTCAAATACACTTAGGTCTTGTTCGTTTGTGCAGGATTAAAAACAGGCTTGTTTTTATTCCTGGGCTAGATCGAGTGAATCCTGCTAGTTCACTCAAACCTGGCCTGTTTTCGTTTTGGACCTATGTTGGTCCGTTTTTATTTCGGGCCTAGAAGAGGAAAGAAAGGTCTACGACTGTCTGTTTTTTCGTTCGGGCCATTTTAGTTCGAGTTCAGACGCAAAACAAACGCACATTCTAGTTCTCATGCGGATTAAAAACAGGCCGTAGCAATCCACCGGAATGTGCCAACAGGTCAATCCCCGCCGAAATGAACAAGGCCTTAATTTTCTTTATTTTGGGGACCAAGCTCTGTAGGAATAGTTGATTCCCAACACTAATTGTATAGAACACTAATTGTATAGAGCACTAATTGTACAATTGGAGTTTCCTATACTATAGTGATAATAGTTTGTGATGTTATGTGAAACTGATTATTCATGTACACTTGATTTCTATTCACACCTATTTTGTGTTAAACTTTGTGGATGGCGTACCTTTTCAGTCCTGCATCTTAGCTGTTTTCCTTTTGCTAGTTTGTGCATGTTAATACCAAAGCTGCATTCATCAGTGAGCTGTGAAGTGTTGTATACTGCAAATATGCATATGGACATGCTCATCTTGACTGCACATATTATGTTAGAAATCCTTGGATGTGAAAGGAAGCCAAGTGCATGCTTCCTCAAACATTTTCTTCACCTTTGATTCTTGAATGTTTGGTAATAATAAAGAGTCTTGAGTGTAAATTCAAGGAGGCATTCTACCCAGATATGTAGTTACTTGTTCAGGTGACCCTAGATGATTATAATTCTTTGCAGCCACAAATAAGCATTTGAGTTGAGATGGTTTTATTGCAGAGAATTCGCACCAGAGCAACAGTGCTGGGAAGAATACAAAGGAAGAGCTTAATTCGGATGAGCAAGATCTTCATCCAAAATGGCATAGGACCACTGGGGCATTCACTGAAGCAGATCTGGTAAATTGCTGGTCTTTTTTGTCCAAAATGTTTTGTTCTCGCAGAAGCTCAATCAGTATGCTTTCACCAGCTGATTGTGTGTGCTGATTCTCTTAATAATGAAAGAAAATGTCTTGAACTTCAAACAGTTAGTTTTTACGGAACTTTATAGATTTAGGGCCTGCTTGGTGGCTGGTCGCACCCTGCCACACTGTAGGTGCTGCTGGACCACAGGCCGTGGTACATCACAGTTGTGATAGAAAACATGCAAAATGAACTGGATTTGGTGTGGTGTGCCAAACCTTTACCCACCACCACAACTTATTTATATCAACCAAACATTGCCCGACTTTTATGTGGCGCCGCAGTCTGGGCATGGAAGAGTGCTGCTGACAACCAAGGAGCCCCTTAATTGCTTCATATATAGAAAAGCAATCCTGTACTGCACCACCTTCATGGCATGCTTGATGCTTGAAATGGTGGTTGAGATGGTTGTGGCTTTCGAGTGCTCAGGAATTAGCCATTTTAGTCACAGTGATATAGTTGCACTATTGCCAATGCTTTTACTGACACATCCTTATCGTCAGTTCTAGTTTTATATACGATGAACTTGGTAGGATGCTTCTTAGGTATAATTTGTAGCAGGAATAGCCTATCATTTGGAATTTGAATAAATGTTTTTTTGCTTCAAAACATTACGCATGAACTTGAGCTATAAGAAATGTTTCTGTAATCTTTTGTACCAGTATTACTAAGTTATTAAATTAAATGCTTTGTTGGACAGGCCGAGTACTTGGAAGGTTCATCTGACATTGGAACTGAAGCTCGAGATATTTGTACTTGAGAGGCTGAGACTGCAGATCGACCACCTATATATGTACTAGTTATTTGCTATTTGTCAAGTTGTATTGTTCCTACTGACACTTGGGTCATGTCAGCCTTATGCAGTTCTCGTGTCTCTGCAGCTGTGTATCGCATGAAATAAATTATTAGACATATATATATATATGGAGGGCTGCATGTGTTGTGCAAGGTCTGGTGTTTTTTTTTTGGAAAAAAGTGACAAAAATGGGATTATATGGAACGCTTAATTGTATTTGGCTTGCTGCCAGGCAGCTGGGTGTGCAACTCAATCATGTGATTTGACAGCTCGCCTAGGCACGGGAAATCCTTCATCAACTTGAGATAGCTCAAGATAATCGTCCCCTATTTCCAGGAGAATTGTGGTTGAAAAACAACCTGAAAAAACAGTCTTGCTCTGTCTTCATTGAGTAGAACTATTGACAGGCTGCGATCTCGTATTGGATGGCTCCGGGATGGTGATGCCAACTCCAAGCTATTTCATTCTCATGCCCGTCATAGAAAGCGGAAAAAATTTATTGGACCTCTCATCTCCGGGGATCACAATGGCAACGGTGCGTGCCGATGGATACTAGTCACCCATACCCGTACCCGCCCGGGTCAAATCCATACCCGTCGGGTTACCCGCGAAAGCACATGGATACTAATTTCGTTCCATACCCGTACCCGACGGGTAATTTTTACCCGACGGGTAATCCATACCCGCGAATACACCCGAGTTCATGGGCTATATTATATACTCATATGCTTATATGGGCCAAATCTTGAGTTATATGGGTCAAATTAATGAACAATACACTAGAGTTCGGGAATATATATATACTCAAATGCTTATATGGGCCAAATTAATGGGTCATATGGTTACTTGGGCTAAAATTGTAGAGACGGGCTATATATTTGTGCGGGTATTTTTTTTTGCCGCAGTGCGCGGTATGGATACTACACTTCCATACCCGTACCCGTCGTACCCATTTGGATACAACATTGTACCCATTAACGTATCCATGGATACCAAATGCGTTCCATACCCGTCACTTTATCGGGTAAAACCCATCGGGTTTTTCGGGTTTGGTACCCGTTGACATCTTGATCCGGGGACCGTGTTTCTCGAGCCACCGGGGCGGTGCAGTTCAGACAGGTTATATCTTGTCAATATAGCTGAGATTGGGATCAATTCACAGGACCTGGCTGTTTTGGATCTTCCTTTTTAGTGAAGAAAAGTTTGGAAGACGATTCAGCAACTGCCATCTGATAAAGCCCCTAGGCCGGATGGCTTTACTGGTCGTTTTATAAGTCTTGTTGGCCAATTTTAAAGGAAGATATCATGGCTGCAGTTTATGCGCTCTGGAGCAGAAAGTTCATGAATTTTAATTCTCTCAACTCAGCCTATATTACTTTGCTTCCCAAGAAAGATGGTGTGGATCAGCCCAAGGATTTTTCGGCCTATTAGCTTGGTGCATAGTTTTGCTAAACTTATCACTAAGATGTTGGCCAATCGGCTTCTTATCATCAACAAATGGTGTCACCAAATCAGAGTGCGTTCATTAAAGGGCGCTTCATATAGGATAATTTCATGTTGGTTCAGCAAGCAACCAGATATCTTCATCAACAAAAAGCAGGCCCGCATACTTCTTAAATTAGATATTTCTAAGGCTTTTAATTCAGTCTCGTGCTCCTTCCTTTTGGAGGTCCTGCAGCACTGGGCTCTGGAGAGATATAATTTGTGGGTTGTTATCTTCCTCGAGCACTCAAGTTTTATTGAATGGGATTCTGGAAAATTTATTTCCCATCGGTGTGGGCTAAGGCAAGGTGACCCCCTTTCTCCGGTGCTCTTCATCTTGGTCATGGATGTTTTGGGGCACTTGATTGCCCAAGCTCTTGCGGAAGGTCTTATACAACCTCTCGGCTAGAAATATGCGATCCGAATTTCTTTTTATGCGGATGATGTGGTGCTCTTCCTTCGTCCGATGGCTAGCAACATTTCTTTAACAATGGATATCCTCAAACTTTTTGGTGAAGCCTCTTGCACGAACACTAATCTTCAAGAAGAAGGTGTTTTGCCAATTAGATGTGGTGATGAGGAATTGACAACCATTCAAAATCTGCTACCCTGCTCCCTTCTTTGAGTTCCCTTGCAAATACTTAGGTTTGCCTCTGTCCTTGAAAAAGCTAAGCAAGAGTCAAGTGCAATCGATTGTTGACCGCATTGCTGATCAATTGCCGGGTTGGAAGGCGGAGGCGATGACAAGGGCGGGGAAGGAGGATCCGGGTTCAATATGTGCTTACGGCATGATGGTATATGTTGTTATGGCATCGAGATCTTCCAACTTGGGCTATCAAGGCAATTGACAAAAAAAGGCGTGGGTTTCTTTGGCGTGGCCGTAAAGGAAGCAAGGGACATTGTCTCGTTGCTTGGGCGAAGATTTGTCGCCCAACCGAGCTTGGAGGGTTAGGTATTTCTGATTTAAAACCCTTGGTTGGGCTTTGAAAATGAGATGGTTGTGGCTATAGAAAACAAAACCAAACCGCCCTTGGGCGCATCTGCCTATTCGGGTCCCGAACCGGGTGAAGGCCTTCTTTCTTTGTGGTCGTTATCACTGATGTTGGTAATGGCGACCATACCCTTTTTGGGCGATAGGTGGCTGCATGGTCGGTGCATCGCAAATTGACTCCTCGGCGCTTCTTTCGTTTCAAAAAAAAAAAAAAAAAAAAAAAAAAAACAGAGATCAAACAACGTGGAAGGAGGCACTTAATAATGCAGACATTCAAGGGGCCATTAGTGTTGGAGTGATAATTGATGTGTTTCGGTTGTGTGATATCCTTTACATCGTTTTGGAACCTGGAAAGGAAAGGAGGACAAACATATCTGGAAGCTTTCACCTAATGGACAATATTCGGCTAAGGTGGCATATGAGGGTTTCTTCTTGGGAGCTACTCGTTTTGAACCATGGGAAAGAATTTGGAAGACTTGGGCACCACCAAAATATCGGTTTTTCACGTGGTTAGTGGCCCACAACAAGTGTTGGATATATATCGACCGCCTCACGCGACGAGGGATGCCTCACCCGACTATTGCCCGTGTGACCAAGAAGAGGAATCAATCGGTCATCTCTTGGTGGAATGTGTCTTCGCCGGGGAACTTTGGTTCATTTTGCTCCGTTCAAGTCGGTCTCAAGCTTTGTCTCCCCAAGCGTCGGGGACCTAAATATTGGGCCCCGAGACATTCTCAAAGCGTGAGAATCTGCCGGCTGCCAAGGCCCGGTAAAACCTAGCCCGCTATCATCCCTTGCGGAGGGGCGGCCCGACGGGCGATGGACCGCCCACCATGGAGCCACGGCGCTCACACGGCGACGGAATCGGCCTCACGGATGGCCTACTGAGGCGGCCCACAAAGCGGCCCAAATGGAATCACCACGGCGCAAAGAGCTTGTGCGCTCACGAAGGACAAAGGTCAAGGACCTCACAGTAAAACAACGAACCATGACGTTCCACGTCGGCAAAGAAAGCCAAACCATGGCTCGGACTCGACCACGCATCTCCGTTTCGTCCGAGGCGGCCTAGCTCACCGACCAGGAGAAATCTCCGCCGTCCGGGGTGGCCTGGCTCACCACCCTCGGGCGCAAAAACTCCGCCTCGCCCGGGGAGACCAGCTCTCCATCCTCGGGTGAGGCAGCCCAACTAGCCCGTCTAGGGTCGCCGACCCTCGGGCGTGGGAGGTTCGGCCGGAGGAAGGGAAACCGCCGCATTCAATGCGGTCGCCGCGGCGGCGCCCGGTGCCATCGATTACGTCGATCCAAATCGAACCGCGAATCGTCTCCCCAATCCGACCCGATGGGGCGCAAAGCTGAACCGGTGACATGTTACGCCACCCGGCACGGGAAAACCAGGATGACACTGTGCATTTCCCGAGCACCGTCAAAAGCGCCCGCGATGGGCGGACCCTCGGGCACGACACGCATAGCCGGCGACCTCAGGGACCGGCCCTCGCCATGCGGTTGTGAGGGCGCCTCACGGACCCTCGGGGCGCGCCCGGGAGGGCGGCACGTCCACCATCGGATCGGGACGCCGTGTCTTCGTCAGCGACATCCAAGCCCGGCCGACCCCTCGGCGGCGCACATGCAACCGGTGCGGCCTCGGGAATTAGCCACCTAGGTGTCCACCGGTGTAAACATTATCTCGCCTTCTCCTATAAAAGGGAGTAATGCCTCATTAGAGGGGATTTCGATTCGATTCGAGCCCGCTCAACTCCAGTTCACACGGGAGGAAACTGCACACCACCACCACCATAACCACGATCGTGGGGGCTTGAGACCAGCGTCTCTCCCCCCGCGGCCGCCCTGTAACCCCTCTGCGGGCTCACCTTTGAGCGCGAGGTAACACGAGCGGACACACCCCCGCTGGACGTAGGGCCCCGTTGGCTGAACCGGGATAAAACCGCTGCGTCCCGTGTCCATCTTGCGCTACGCCATCGAGGGGAGGGGCACCACGGCTTATAAATTCTTTATTGCCGGCACCCGAGGCACCCACCGTTCCTCGAAACGCCCGGCCGGTTGGCGCGCCGGGTAGGAGCGCTGTGTGCAATCCGCATCCCCGTCCGCCTCCATGGCGTTTCCACCTTCGTTTCCACCACCCCTCGCGGACCACGAGCTCCGCTCCGGAACACCTTGCTGTTCTTCGGACGCCTGGAGTTCGTGGCGCTTCGGCCACAACTACGAGATGATCCTCTTGCCCGACATGACAGCTGAAAAGGAGGGCGGCGTTGCCCGCGGCATGCCCATCATCACGGCCGCCCGCGCAAGACGAGCAAAGGCGGACCCACCAGCGCGCAAGGCGCATCAAACAACGGATTCGAATCCGACAACACACTCCGGTGCCGGGCTCGCGAAGGGCTCCCGGGAACCCTAGGCGTCGGGAAGATCCTTACCCAAGACGCGGCCGGGCAGGATTTCCGAAACCCTAATCATCGGAGAATGCGTCCGCACCGGTGATACCGGAAGGAGTACCCGTAATTCCTCGCCCGACGGGAGACTTCAGTCGGCCGCCGCGAGGAGAGCACGGGCGGACCTCCGTCGTTCCACGGGGCGTTATCCCATGGACATTCACTCGGAGGCGCATCCTCCCGAGAGGGGCGCGGGGCGACCCCGTCATGCCACCCCCTCCGGGTTCAACCGGGCCCCGGTCCCGGGGCGGACTCGCTCTACCGTCCGGAGAATCGAAACCTCCTTGGGCGTTCGGCGCACCGTGCACCAGACGATGATGAAGACGAGTACTATGACCCCACGCGGGAATGCTTCAATGTCGAGGTCCCGCCGGGGATGGCGGTTCACTGGCGTCTCCAGCGAAGATGACGCGGGACGTACCGCCACGACGAGCTCCAGCGCCGGCGGCCGCCCCGGTCCATCCGGTAGCGGCGCCGGCACCTGCCAAAAACGCCCCCCCGGCTACGAGATCTGCAGGAACGAATCCGGGCGGAATACGCCGACTCCGGCGGCGGAAGCGAGAACATCCGGGCGGAGCGGCTCAACGCGAGCGGGCCCGGGGGCACCTCAAGCTCACAATGGCGGCGGACGTGGCGGACCCGCCGAGGGTGCCTCAATCCCCGGCATAGCGGCCCGTTCAGCGAGCCGGCCTCAGCATGGCGGCGACCGCCATCTTTGGTACGAAAATGCCCGAGCCCTCCACTACCGGGGGTAGGCGCATACGGGAAGGCCTCCGTCAACTCCTTGACAAGGCGGCGGTGCAACGACGGAGTTCCGCTTCCCGGGATCGGGCCGTGGCGTCACGGCGGCGAGAGGAATGCGGGCGAGTCGGCGGGCTCCGCCCACCCGGATCGAGCCGAGCCCCGGCAAGGCTGTCCGGGAAGCGCTGGGCGACAACCGTTGCAACCGCCCGATCACGGGAACGCATAGAAGACCCGCACCGCGACCGCAGCCGGCGCCCACGACCTCGGGGACGAGATCGAGCGCCGGCGGGCTCGCCCGGAGTGGCTCGCCTCGAGGGCGACAAGCGGGGACGAGGCGCACAGGCGGTCGAGAGGACCTAGGGTACTCCACTGATCCACCCGGGCCTCGGGCCTTCACCGGGGACATTAGGAGGGCACCACTCCTGGCTGCGCGTTTCGGGCCCCGAGCCATCTCGAGAAGTACACGGGAGAGACTCGTCCCGAGGTATGGGCGGGCGACTATCGGTGGCATGCCTGTTCGCGAGGGCACACGATGACAAAGTGATAATCGAAATTTGCCCCTTTATTGTGCCTCTCAGAGTCGCGCGAGGCTTGGCCGAACACCTTCCACCCAACCTCATATCAAATCGGGCGGACTTGGTGAGAACCTTCCGCGGTAACTTCCGGGGCACATACCTACGCCCCTCGTAACTCGTGGGATCTCGAAAACTGCCGACAAAAATCCGGCGAATCCTGGCGACTACATCCGGCGCTTCTCCAAGCAGCGGACCGAGCTCCCTAATGTGACGGATTCGGACGTCATCGGGGCCTTCTTGGCCGGCACCACTTGCCGAGACCTCGTGAAGAAGCGCCGGACTCCCACCGAGGCAAGCGGTGATGGACATCGCCACCAAGTTCGCCGGCGGTGAGGAGGCTGTCGGGGCTCGTTCAATCGGGGCTCGGCAAGGGAAAGCGCAGAGAAGAGGAGCCCGAGGGATCGCAACCTCGGGAGAGCAAGAAGAAAAAGAAGAAAGATAAGAGCCGCAAGGGCAAGGGCCACGCCGCCCAAGCGGACGATGAAGACATGGTGGCTGCGGTCGATCGCAAGGGGCCCCGACCCCGCCACAAGAAACCTTCGATGGCGTGCTCAAGAAGCCATGCGAAACCATAGCTACCGGTCAAGCATACCCTCGGGGGAGTGCAAGAGGGTACGCCAACATTTCGCCAAGCCAAGGCCATCCCCGAGGGTGAAGAGGAAGAGGCTCCCGAGGGTGGCGCCAAGGGCAACGAGGAGTTCCCGAAGGTGAATAATCGCTTCATGATCTTCGGCGGCAGCCAAAGAACATGTCCGTGCGGCGGCAAGAAGGAGCGTCGGGAGGTCTATGCCACGGGCCGGCAACCCGAAGCTGCGCAAGTGGTCGGACCAAGCCATCACCTTCGACCGGTCGGATCACCCCCAAAGACATCCCGAACCCGGGGGCTTATCCACGGTGGTGGATCCCATCATCGCCAACACTCGGCTCACCAAAGTCCTTATGGACGGAGGGAGCAGCCTCAACCTCATCTCTGAAGAAACCCTCGACCTCCTCGGGGTAGACAAGTCCAAGATCCGCCACGGAGGGCCGGCATTCAATAAGCGTCGTCCCGGCAAGCAGCTAAAGCCCCTCGGGCGAGATCGACTTACGGTTTGCTTCGGTGACCCCTCGAACTTCAGGCAAGAGACTCTAACATTCGAGATCCTTGGGGTCCGCGGTACCTACCACGCACTTCTCGGGCGGCCCTACGCCAAGTTCATGGCTGTCCCGAACTACACGTACCTCAAGCTCAAGATGCCGGGGCCGAAGGGTGTCATCACACGATCCCCCTCGCACCATCATGCATACGAGTGCGGCGTGGAGAGCGTGGAGTATGCCGAGGCACTCGCCATTGCCGGAAGCACTCATCGCCGATGCGAAGAGAAGCTTTGATGAAATCACGATCGAGCATGAGGCCAAGCGCCCTTGGCCCAGGAGCTTCGAGCCCTCCTCGGGCACCAAGAAGATCCCACTCGATCCCAAGAACCCGAAGGAGAAGGCTGGCGACCATCAGCTCGGACTGGATCCGAAATAGGAAGCCGTGCTCGTCGACTTCCTCCGCGGCGAATGCCAAGACGTTTGCGTGGGGACCCTCGGACATCTTGCAGGGCATACCGGGGATGTCGCCGAGCACTCCCTAGACATCCGGCCGGGCTCAAAGCCAGTCATGCGGCGCTTGCGCCGTTTTTATGACGCCAAGCGGAAGATCATCGGCGAGGAGATCCACAAGCTCTTTGGAGGCCGGATTCATAAAAGAAGTATTCCACCCCGAGTGGTTAGCTAATCCCGTATTAGTAGAGAAAAAGAATGGGAAATGGCGGATGTGTGTGGACTACACTAGTCTCAACAAAGCATGTCCGAAAGTTCCCTTTCCTTTGCCTCGAATCGACCAAATTGTCGACTCCACTGCGGGATATGAAACGTTGTCCTTTCTTGACGCCAGCGTATTCCGGTTATCACCGATCAAAATGAAAGAGTCCGACCAGCTCGCGACCTCGTTCATAACACCCTTCGGGATGTATTGCTACCTCACAATGCCCTTGGGGCCGAGGAACGCGCAGGCAACGTGCCGTGCTGCATGCAAATCATCTTCGGAGAACTCATTGGGAAGATTGTGGAGGCCTACGTCGGCGACATAGTGGTCAAATCCAAGAAAACGTCGGACCTCGTGGGTGACCTCGGGGAAACCTTCGAGTGCCTAAACAAGAAGGGAGTCAAGCTCAACACCGAAAAATGCGTATTCGGGGGTCCCCAGGGGATCTTTGGCGGGTTTTATCGTCTCTCAACGAGGCATCGAAGCAAACCCAACCAAGATTGACGCGATCACCAAGATGGGTCCGATCCAAGATCTCAAGGGAGTACGAGAAGGTCATGGGCTGCGGCTTCATTAAAGCGAGGTTCATCTCACGCCTCGGGGAGAAGGGCACGCCCCTCTACCGCTCCTTCGCAAGTCCGGCGCTTTGCTGGACCCCGAGGCCGAAGAGGCCCTCGGCAACCTCAAGAAGCTCCCGACAAACCCACCGGTCCCCGGTACCGCCAAATCCAGAGAAACCCCGCTCTTATACGTCCACCGCCACTACCCGGTGTGGTCGGTAGCGGTGGTCGTAGTGGGCGTCGGGAAGAGGGGCACACGTTGCCCGCATAACGCCCCCATTTACTTCATCGGTGAAGTGCTTTCCGACACCAAGACGAGGTATTCGCGGATGCGAGAAGCTATTGTGCGCCATCGTCTCGACATGAAGGAAACTTCGCCACTACTTCCTCTCGCACCCAGTTGCCGTGGTATCCTCGTTCCCCTCGGGGAGATCCTCCAAAACCGAGAGGCCACGGGAAGAGTGGCGAAGTGGGCGGTGGAGCTCATGGGCGAAACTATATCATTCCCTGCCCGCAAGGCGATCAAATCCCGTGTCCTAGCCGACTTTGTGGCCGAATGGACCGATACACTACTACCCCCGCACCCATCCGGCCGAGTCTTTGGACCATGTATTTCGATGGATCCATGATGAAGGCGGCGCGCTGGGGCTGGTTTGCTCTTCATCTCACCCCTCGGGGTTCACACGAGGTATGCCATCCGGCTGCATTTTCTGCCTCCAACAACGTCGCGAGAATACGAGGCGCCGGTCAACGGTCTCGGATCGCGGCGGACCTCGAATCCGACGGCCGGAAACCGGGGGGATTCGCGGTTGGTCATCGACCAAGTCATGAAGGCCTCGGCGTGCCACGACCGAAGATGGAGGCGTATTGTCGGGAAGTGCACAAATTGGAGGAAAAGTTTCATGGGCTTGAGCACAAGCATACGCCGAGACGCTACAACGAGGCCGCGGATGAACGGCCAAGGTCGCAAAGAACCCGAGGTACCGTTCCCGAACGTCCTCACCCGACCTCAATAAACCCTCGGTCAAAGTACACCCCCTCGGAAGTACCCTCGGGGCTCACGAGGGCGGCACCAGCAAGCCACACCCGGTTATGGCGGTCGACCCAGTCCCCGACCGGAGAAAACCGGCCGATGGAGTACCTCACCCGAGGAGAGCTACCCGAGGACAAGACCGAGGCTCGCCGGTTAGCCCGAAGGGCGAAGTCCTTCACACCGATTGGAGAGAAAGGGGGAACTCTACAAGAGAGGAGCCTCGGGGTATACATGCGATGCATACCCTCGGCTCAAGGCCAAGAATTGCTCGTTAACACCCACCGCGGAATGCGGTCATCACGCCGCCCGAGGACTCTAGTCGGTAAAGTCTTGAGGCAAGGCTTCTCTGGCCCTCGGCGGTGCGAGGCGAACCAAGTCGTGCGTGCCTGCAAGGAATGCCAATTCTACGCGCGCGGGGACGCACCTCCCGGCTCAAGCACCGCAAACCATACCTCTTACGTGGCCATTTGCGGTGTGGAGACTCGACATGATTGGGCCCCGAAAGGGCGCCCGGAGGACACACTCACGTCCTAGTCGCCATTGACAAGTTCTCCAAATGGATCGAAGCCCGAGCCGTGGTGAACCCTCACACGAGGGAAACGGTGAAATTCTTTACGAATATCATTTCCCGTTTTGGAGTCCCGAACTCCATCATCACGGACAACGGAACCAACCGTGGGGAAGAAGTTCCTCGACTTTTTCGGCGACTATGGCATCCGAGTGGATACCTCGGCCGTAGCTCACCCGAAGACCAACGGTCAAGTGGAGCGTGCCAACGGCATGATCCCGCAAGGGCTCAAGCCGAGATCTTCAATCACCTGAACCAATACGGGGAAAAGATGGTACCAAGAGCTGCCGTCGGTTCTATGGAGCCTTCGAACAACGAAAAAGCCGAGCCACGGGGTTCAGCCCTTTCTTTCTAGTCTATGGGGTCGAGGCAATCCTGCCCACGGACGCCGAATATGGGTCCCGAGGCTGCGAGCCTACATCGAGCAAGGCAACCAGCGGGCGAGGCAAGACTCCATTGACCAAGTTGATGAAGCCCGAGACGTTGCGCTCCCGCGCTCGGCGAGATACCAACAAGCTGCGCAGTATCACGCCAAGCGGTGAAGCCTCGGGAGTTCCAAGTCAACGACCCCGTGCTCAGCCGTGAAGATGCGGACAACAAAGGGCGCCACAAGCTCACTCCACCTTGGGAAGGGCCTTATTTCATCGCCGAAATACTAAGGCCCGGACCTACAAGTTGAAGAACGAGAAGGGTGAAGTCTACTCCAACGCACGGAACATAGAACGCCTACGTCGCTTCTACCCTTAACCTCGCACTAGAAGTCAAACACTTATGTTTTTTTCGCTCAATAAAAGATCTACATCTTTTATGAAGAAATACTTCTTGTGCATACCTTAAGGGAGTCTTAGCCTCATCCAAAGACAAGACTAAAACTCCTCGGGGGCTACACGGGGACCCCCTCGGGGACCCCCTCCTCTTTCTTTTTTAAAACTTTTTCTTCAAAGAAAAAAGTTCTCTCCCTCGCACCCTCGGATCGATCGTTTAAGTTGCGAAGGTCGCTGCACGCAGATCCTAAGTGAGGTAGCCGAGCCAAGCGGATCGTCCCTAGTGGCACCCGTCTGAACCGCCCCGGTGGCATCCATGCTCACTATCTCGCGAGCGGTGAAAGCAAGCGACCCCTACCACACAATAAACGAGAAATTCGAGAGACGCAACACAATCATAACGCACCTGCCCAAGACACAAGGCCTCGGGCAGCACCATTGTTTATGAACACATTCTTTATCCATTTAACTTTTTATACAAGGGAGATCAAGGGGCATCGCGAGCCTCCGTCCACCTGCTTGGCGTCACGGACGCCCAACGAAGAGGCATCGGTGCGGGCGACATCCTCGGCAATGGTATCCCTCGAGGGAGCGTCGGACCGTCGGGCGCATCCCCTGAGACGGCATCCGCATCTACGTGTCCGCCTCATAGCTTGATTCTATGGGGAATACGGAGGGCATACCTCGTCTTCAAAGCGGGAGGCCAAGCTGGCGTCGCAAAGATCGTCCACGGTTATACAACTCCCGGGTCTTGGCGGCATCGGCGGCATCCTTCCCAGGTCGGCCACGTCCTCGTCATCGAGCCCAGAAGAAGCCCCTCGCGACGTTGCTTAGTACCACGGGCTGCATCGAAAGTGCGGCGAGGCACCGCCATGCACGTCCGCACGCCCACCAAGGCATTCCCGGAGCTCAGACCTGAGGAAACCGCCCCACGGCGCTCGGGCGACTTCGCTACGAGCCGGGCCCGCCTCCCAGTTGTCCGCGCCGGCGGCGGATGAAGTGGCGACAGGGGCCTCTTCACAGCTCTGGGTACGACTCCGCTCTGCTCCGGCCCATAGCGGCGTGCCGCGGTCTCCACGGCCTCCCGGGACCTTCTGCGCCTCCTCGGCGAGGGCACCAAGGTGATGTCGGCAACATGAAGCGATCAAAGGCGGAAAAACCGCCAAAGGAAAAGAACGACCCTTGGCACTTCACCGCCGGCCCGGCATCACGCCGTGCTCATCCGCGAGCGACTTGTGGAGCTCCTCCTCCTCTTTCCGGGGGTCTCGCCCTCGGACACCAACTCACCGATGCGAGTGTTCAAGGCGTCGCACATCTCCGCTGCCGTCGCCTCCTCCCGGGACCGGTCCCGCTCGTCATGGGCCTCCTTGAACACGAAGGGAGGGTGGGTCCGAGCCTCCTCAAAATCGTGGCTCATCCCGAGCCATGTCACCGCCATCTTCTTGCTGGACTCGGACGGCCTTGATCGGCTCGGCCTCCCGGTCCGCGGCCCCGGACTCCCTTTCCTCGGCGAGGGCAGCAAGCCGGGAGGTCTCGCTCGGGCCTTGATCAACTTCACCCGAGTTTGACCAAGGGCATTCCGATTCCGGGATCGTTCCGGCGAAGGAGCTCGGACTTCTCGGGCGGCGACGGAGAGTCTCGCAGAACGACAATACTACTCATCAAGATGCAAGCACAAAGGACATGCGCAGAGGATGGCCGTCAAGATACTTACAGCGTGGACTTCCGTGAGACGGCCGGTTATGGTCTCCCCATCCTCGCTAGGCCCTCGGCGGCCGACGGGACCTCCGCTCATGGGTCCTCCACCCAAGACCTCGGGACGATCATCGACAACCCGCGGCGGCGGGACCCCCGGGCATTTCGCCCGGGTCGAGACGGACCGCCCAGCCGAGTCGGCTCGGAGGGATACATCTCCCCACCGGGCGGCTCCCCCAGCTGCGGGAACCTGCACCAATAGAAGTCCGGGGCCCTCGGAGGCGACCACGGGCACCGCCCTCGTCATGGCCGAAGACGACCGCCGCGAAGGGCCGCCTCGAACCCTACACGTGGAGCAAATGAAGTCGAGGGGTTGTACGGCGGCGCGCCCAGCGTCGTCGGGCCGGAGCCGGAGCAAGTGGAGACTGCGCGTCTCCGCCGCGTCGAAGAGCTCCTCTTGCGAGAACTCCCCGACAAGGGGACCGCCTCCTCGGGGTGGGCGGCGGCACGACCTCGCAGGGCGGCGCCACTTGCTCCGCACCGAAGCCGGTGTCCTGGGGCGCGGCAGGAAGCTCCGTGTCGATCATCATCACCGGGCAGGCAGCCCCCCCACCATCGCCACCATGGACTGTATCGCCTCGGGCGCGACCTCGGCCGGTCGGGTTTGGGACCCGACCCTAGGGGGCTCGGGGGTCTGGCACCACGGGGGAGGACTCGGCGCAGGCCGCGAGGCATCTTGACGGGCGACCCCCGGCTCGCGCCGGCGATTGTTGTGCACTAGCCTTTAGGGCCTTCTTGGGGTGCCGAAGCAACGGCGGCCCCCCGTTTCCTAAAGTCAAGCGCACGTCAAAACAAGGCAACCATACGCGAGAAGAAAATCAAGATTGCAAAGGCGAGAAAGGAAACTCACGAAGCCCGAGGGATCGCCCTCGGCGACGAGGCTTCGGGATGGCTGCGACCTCGGTGTCGCACTCGGCCACGCCAGCGGCGTATCCCCACGACGCTAAATGCGCACGGGTCGGATCGGGGCGGGGTCGCCCGGCTCGTCCCCGAACCGTGCCGCGGCGCGCCGGGTACCGCGGCGAGGAGGCGTCGACTCCTCCCTCCGAGCCTCACCCCGCGGCGTCGAGGTGCCTACATGGCCAACGCCAATGGTCCCGGGACTCGGCGGAAGAGCCCTCGGGCGCACGGGTGTCGGCAGTCCCCGACGCCTGCGGCTCGAGGCTCGGGCTCAGAACGAGCCCCGACTTCGGTCGGGAGCCCCATGGCTCGGTCTATCCGGAGCCGCCATGTCGCCATCCGACGAAGTTCACGCGAGACGGTCCTCCCCGATCCTCGTCCTCTTCGGTGGTCGAGGTGTCGGGTGACTCGCCCCCCTCTGCTGCTCGGCCCGGCGCTTCTCGCGAGCCACGTTTCTCTTCTTCTTCTCCTCCTTCTTCGACGCCCGGCGCCCACTGCAGCTCGTTCGAGGGGCACCGGTTCGCCCGGCGACAAGATCCAATGCCGGCACACAGGGGGGAGTCGCGGTAGTTCGGGCGGCCTGCCTGGGAAAGAGTGAGAACTCGCCATGGCGACAATGCAATCAAGCAATGCAAGGACACCGAAGTCAAGAAGCACTTACCAGGAGATATACCCCTGGGTCGGGCGCATGGGGATCTCGGGGATACGTGCGGGGGTGTTGGACCCCAACGCATCCTCACCCTCTTGCCAGGCCATCGGTGGAAAAAGAAGGCCCGACATCCGCACGCACCAAGACCGCGGCCTCGGGGTCATCGGCACATGAGCAAAGGGGCGAGCCATCAACGGCAACACCCGACGTCGATGGAAAGCGGCGACCACGGCAGCGAAGATTCACGTCCTTCCCCGGGCCCGCGGGGACCGCGCCTTAGGCCCTCCAACCGATGATGATCCTTTGAGGGGGACCCCGTTCCCACTTCGCGGGCGATGCTTGAGGAGACGCCCGGTGTACACGGGAAGCGCGTTCTTGTCGTTTGCGGAGGTAGAACCACCGATCTTGCCACCCCTTGTTGGAGGAGGTGAGCTTGGAGACGATGTACCCATCAGCTCGGGTTCGGCCCCGTGCGCTCCGGCGGACTTAGAGCGCCACGCCTCACGCAGGGCGCCCTCAGTGGTTGGCCTGTGCGCAAAGCGGCAGGCGTGGTAAGGTCCGCCTTGAAGAACCACAACCAGGAGGTCCCAATGCGGCTCGATCCCGGGAATCCTCACAAAGGGTGACGAGATGGCGGCTGGGAGATCGAGTTCGGGGCGGGATGATGAAGCTCGATTTCATAGTAGTGGAGGATCGCCAGAATGAACCGCCTCGCGCCGCATACCAAATCGCGCGCCGGTGAAGATCCATCAAGCTCACCACGTAGCCATCGAGGGTTAGGCTCCTCCTCACCCAATCCGGAGCAATCCACTCCGGCCGCACTTCATCGGTGCGGGGGGACGAAGAAGCCCCTTCATCGACGAGACGCTGGAGCTTCTCCTCCGTCGCCGTCGTCCTCGGCCACGGCTCGGCATCGAGCACCTCCCTCGCTGGCCGTCACCGCTACCCGATCAAGCGCCATGGATGAAAGGGAGGCGGGGTGGCAACCGCTAGCAACCCCCGATCACACGAGTGCAAGGCAAAGTGAATCTCTCCCCTTAATCTCTCCCACACTATCTCTATCTCCTCGATTCTTTGCGGCAAGAAGGCAAGAAGGCGATGGCAAAGAGCAAAAGAGCAACTATCGCGCCCAGCAAGAACCCCCCATATTTATAGGGAAGGGAAGGCAAACCGCCGGCCGGGCAACCAAACCGACTCACGGAATGGATGGCCCACGATGGAACGGAAACCGCTCATCCAACGGCCAAGTCAGCGGTGGGACCATCAGCGCATTAATGCACCTCGACGGAGCCCTCGAGCTCCGCCCCTCGACAAGAAGACGTAAGGCCGCGTCCCCATCGGGACGCAATCGGCGCCACCTTGGGCGAGGGCGACTAGACGCCTCGTCTTCCCGGCCGAGGGGTAAACCGTCCCCCACCTATCCGGCGGGCGCCCGACCACGAGGGGCAAAAAGTCGGTCGATCCCGTTGACGGTTCCCGCCCGGCGGAAACCAAACGAGCCTCGGGGTGACACACCCTACGTTCCGAGGGGTTGCCAGGCTGGGCCCACGAGGGGTTTCTCTGTGTCGCCTCGGGGATAACCCGAGCCGGGGGCCGAGGGAAATGCACAACCCAGCTATACCCGGGCCCCCCCTGGCTCTGGATTTTCCGGAGCGTGTTTAAGGCCCGCGGTCTTTGCTTATAGAGATGTCCCATCCGTGGGAGGCCCACAGGCCCTCGGGGTTGGTCCCGCCCAAACCCCCGGATCACGCTAGCGGTCCGCGGGTTCTCATGGGGTGAATCTGAATCACATAGCCGACCCTTGGTCCGGCAAGGGCACTCCGCACCCCCGCAAAAGCAGACCGCTACAACGCTCACCGGAGCAACGACACATTCGGGCTTCTGGGGCATTGTGACGTGTCTCCCCTCCTCCCTTTCGGGGGAGGCGACAGAGGAGCGTATGATCAAAGTCGAGGAGGCCTGGGTCACCCTTGCGCACATAAGCGCGGGCCTCGGGCTGCCACGCAAAATGAACGGACTCCGCACAAATAAGCGCAACTTAAGAGCTGTTTGAGTCTTGCCGGCGTGCGAGATATAAGACCTAAAGAAGGAATCCGCCATTCCATTCGAGGCCTCGGAAGGGCCCAACGAGTGAGCTTCGCGCTCAGCACCCATCGTGAACAAACCACCACGAGAAACAACAAGGCGATGGGAGCGGCGGAACCCCCGGCGAGTCCTCACTCGCTCGGGGGCTCGGGGGCTACTTGTCGGGGACCTAAATATTGGGCCCCGAGACATTCTCCAAACCGTGAGAATCTGCCGCCTCGGCCAAGGCCCGGGCCCGAAACCTAGCCCGCTATCATCCGCGCACGGAGGGACGGCCCGACGGACGATGGACTGACCATGGAGCCACGGCTCACACGGCGACGGAATCGGCCTACGGATGGCCTACGACGGCCCCCACAAAGCGCCCAAATGGAATCACCACGACGCAAAGAGCTTATTACGCTCACGAAGGACAAAGGTCAAGGACCTCTCGTAAAACAACGAACCATGACGTTCCACGTCGACGGCAGCCCAAACCATGGCTCGGACTCGACCACGCATCTCCGTTTCGCCCGAGGCCGGCCTAGCTCACCAGCCCCGGGAGAAATCTCGGGCTTCGGCCGAGTGGCTAGCTCACCACCCTCGGGCGCAAAAACTCCCGCCTCGCCCGAGGGAGACCAGCTCTCCATCCTCGGGTGAGAGGCAGACCAACTAGCCCGTCTAGGTCGCCGACCCTCGGGCGTGGGAGGTTCCGTCGAGGAAGGGAAACCGCCGCATTCAATCGCGATCGCCCGGCAAGCGGCGCCAGGTGCCATCGATACGCCGATCCAAATCGAACTGCCGAATCGTCTCCCCAATCCGTGATGGGGCGCAAAAAGCTGAACCGGTGACATGTTACGCCACCCGCAAGACGAGAAACCAGGATGACATCGTGCATTTCCTGAGCACCGTCAAAACGCCACGATGGGCGGACCCCGGGCGCGACACGCATAGCCCAGGTGACCTGACCGCCCCTCGCCATGCGGATTGTGAGGGACGCCTCACAGACCCTCGGGGCCGCGCCCCGGGGACGGCACGCCCACCATCGGATCGGGGCCAGCGGTGTCTTCGTCAAGCGACATCCAAGCCGGCCGACCCCTCGGCGGCGCACATGCAACCGGTGCGGCCTCGAATTAGCCACCTAGGTGTCCACCGGGTGTAAACATTATCTCTCTCCTTCTCCTATAAAAGGGGGGAAAGTAATGCCTCATTCGAGGGATTTCGATTCGATTCGAGCCCGCTCAACTCCAGTTCACACGGAGGAAACCGCACACCACCACCACCATAACCACACGCGATCGTGGGGCTTGAGACCCGTGTCTCTCCCCCCCGCGGCCCCAGAACCCCCTACTGCGGGGCTCACCTTTGAGCGAGGTAACACGTGCAGAGGACACCCCCGGCCGGACGTAGGGCCCCGTTGGCCTGAACCGGGATAAACCCGCTGTGTCCCGTGTCCATCTTGGCGCCACGCCATCGAGGGAGGGGCACCGCGGCTTATAAATTCTTTATTGCCGGCACCGAGGCACCCACCGTTCCTCGAAACGCCGACACCAACCTGCGATTATTCCTTCATGGACTGGTGGGAGAGAGCTAATAATGCTACGTCGATATGGTGAGGCATTCCCTAATTATTCTGGGGGCATGGACTCTCGAATCATCGCAATCGCTGCGTCTTTGATGGGGCAACTCCAAACGTGGCGGGGGCGGTTCTAATGGTCGGTGAGGAACGTCGGTTGTGGACTAGTGCAGGGGCTCGAGGGCTTTCCCTCTTGACTGCCCATCTCCCAGGTGATTAGTTCCTGGGAGTTTTGCAGGTCGCCTTCAACCAGCCTAGATGTGTTTGTGGCTGGGCTGGTGTAGCTTGTGTCGTGTGTGTTTGTGTTGTGTTTGGGGTGTTGTAATGGGTTCCTATACCCTCTTTTCTTCTTAATATAATGAATTGCAGATCTCCTGCGTTTTCCAGAAAAAATAGTAATAATATACTAAGCAGCTCTGTGCAAATGATGTCTGATTCATGCAGTTGTGAGCGTGTTATCATGGTTGAAGTATGTGTCGCTTTTATTTATTTATTAGGACCGTCAAGTGAGTTTCAATTCTGAATGCACGGTTATAGGATATTGCGCTGCGGACTTGCGGCTGATGCATTTTTCTTTAACAACAAACAAGATTTATTTCAACAGCATCTGTTAAGAGGGTTACAGAGTTAATGGCCACTGATTGAAGAGCTGCGATTAGAGGACACTGAGTTACATGAGCACCATTGGAACAGGTAAAAGAAAAGTTTAGAGTGGCGAGCTCTGAATCTAAAACAGCCTGTCTAGATAATGAGTGCTGTCTGATTAATGTTTCGAATGATCTTGAAAATTCCTGTGCTTCTTTGCTTTGTGTGGTTCATGAAGAGATGAGTGAATCCCGAGGGTCCGAGTGGTCTGAGGCATTTAGAAAAGAGAAAAATCCACCGTAGGTCCTCGAACTTGTCTCGCCGTCTCATGGAGGTCTATGTACTTAGGAAATTAGGTAAATAGTTCTTTAAACTTGTTTAAATGTGTCATTTACATCTAAAACAGGGTGTGACAGGCGGTTTTGCTACCGTAACCACGGGTTTGCTACAATGACACTTGTTTTTGTTTTTTTTTTTTTTTGATTGAATCTTTGAAAAAACATAGAAAAATCATAAAATGAAAATTTTATTTTTTGGACTCCACGTTAGATCTACAAGTGAACATATAATATGACAGTGTATGCTTTAGTACAAAATTTTTCTTTTATCTTTTTTTTTATTTATTTGACTGAACCTTTGAAAATTCATAGTAAATTACAGAAAAATTATATAAAAAAAATTGTTAGACTTCACATGCTCATGTCTACACAGTGAGTATATAATATTCACTGCTTCTTCAGAGTTAGTATATAATATCTCACTTTGCCCCCTCATTGTGGTGGCTTCTTCAGAGATTCTTTCTTCAGACCACAAGATATGTTCACCGCTTGCATTCTGGTAGTACTAGTTCCATAGAAAAATTTATTGTCTACTCCGTCCGCCACTAAAAATACAATTCTGGTTTTTTAAAGAATCAAATAATTTCATTTTTTGATTGCCTCAAAAAAAATAATTTCATTTTTGATTAATCTATATTAAAAACTACAAATTTCATGATATAAAATAGGTATTATAAGATTAGTTATTTTATAATAAATTTAGTTTGAGTTAGTTTGACCGGCAAACATCTAATAATTGTATTTCCTTTTTTGCAAACGGAGGTAGTACAAAATTTGGATAAATCGATCATCTCATTAATTTATTACCGAGATTTGGTAAATCTATTTTGACTACAATTCCAAAAAAAATTTATGAAAGACTAAAATTCCAATTGCTAGATATTATCCACAGGCGAGGCAGCACTAGCACATGCCTGGGTGGGATACTCATCACACTAGCTGACCTACTACTAGTACTCCTAGACAGCTGCTAGGTCAGCTAGTTTCACGCATGACACGACCACACGGGTGACCAGGTGACACGACGCTGGCACTCATGTGCCGAGGGGCCGAGCTGCAGCTGCAGCTGCAGCTGCTGCTCCGGCCTCCGGGCCGCTCTGTCCTGCAGAAAGGCTACGCAGCGTGTCCTGCAGAAAGGCTATGCAGCGTGCGCCTGCCGACTGCCGTTGCTGTAGCGCGCCGCTGTGGCCAGGGAACGAGCATCCGGAAGCGGGAAGTGATAGGGATTGGCAGCAAGCCTGGTTGGCAGCAAGCCGCTTTTCTCCCCACCCACCGGCAACTGGCACTGTTGGGAGAGCCGCTCATGTGTGCAGCTACACTACAGTGCCGCTACGGTGGAGGAGCCGGAGCCCAACCAAACGGGTCTTAAGTGTGCTAGCTCTGTGCTCCCTCCGTTCTAAAAAAACATAATTCTAGCACAATTTCACAGTATTATGGTTTAATATCTCAAGTTTTATTAATTATAGATTAAAAACTATCAATATTTATGTTATCAAATAAATATTACTAGATTCGATTCTGAAAATGTACATTTAAAAATAATAATTTAAAATAAAAAATATGAATAGTATTCACTAGAAATTTGATCAATATCATATGACCTAGATTAGAAGTTTGCACGATTTACATGGAGAGGTTAGTTTGCATTTAATAAGTTGCCAAGTGGCATCCTGGGGCGCTGGGCGGTATGAATGAAAACAGTCCGGATACGAAACGGATATCGCTAATACCATATTTGTTTTCATATTCTCGCTTTCGGATTCGGACATGAATAGCTACCGGAAGGATTGTCTCGGCTATGGGTACGGATAATGAGTATCAAATATGGTATGACTTCGGTTTTGAGAATGTAGGATACAAATATCTACACCACCGCTTGGATATAATGTGTGGGCATCTTGATAAAGTTGTCACAACTTCGTCGACCGCCAACGAGAGGGGATGACGAGGGAAGGTGAAGTGGCAAGAGGGAGCGGCCAAGGGCGTAGCAGCCTTGCGCCCGTCTTGTGATGTGCAGCGTGCGTGGACCGACAAATGGTGCGGCGGTGGTGGTGCGGTGGCGGCGGCCGGGCGGTAGCGGCGGTAGACGTATGCGGAGAGGGAGACAGAGTTGTAGGGTTAAACCCTAAATTATTCTTTTTGATTATTCCCAAAAGTCTTCCCTCATATTTATATGAGGAGTTTACACTGGTAACGGGCCAGGCCCATTAGTCTTTCTCGTTTCTCTAATTTAACTAATAATAATACTTAATAAATGCTAAATTAATATTCAACCACTTTGTTTAGTTCGGGAAACACGTCTGCTGAGTGTGACATCTCTTCCCGCCTGGAGATTCAGCTCATCCTCGAGCTAGAATTATGGATAGATCTGTTGGAACAACTCAACATCCTCCCATGAAGCTTCTACCGCTACTACGGTCCTTCCATTTAATCAACACTTGCAGTGGCCTTGGCGGACTCGAGATTTCAAAAGTAATTATGGTTCAAGAACTGGTGTACTTTCATGTATGTGTGGTAGTTCCGTGGTTCCGAGGGTATTTTTTCCGTGGTGTGGTTTTAGTGTACTGATATGAAAGACGTTGTGTATATGAGTGCCAACCGGAAGGTCTAGCTGGTATGTGACTAGCATAATAATTTTGGTAACTCTAAAGGCTCCAAAGTATTTAGGAGACAACTCTCCTTTGTATGTTGATGATATTGTAAGCAGCCGACCTTGCCAATAATTTTAGCCAGTCATAATTACCCACTTGGAACCGACACTTTCGGTGTGCTTAGCGTCAAAGTGCTTACGGTAATAATCTGAGTCAATTGTAGATGAGCCTTTGTTTGTTTGGAGGAAGGTATCACGTTGAGATAACATAGCATCGACACATGGTAGTGCAATATACCTCGGCTATAGCCTTTGATGGATGGAGGGTCACGCCCATAGACAATTTTAAGTGTTGTTGTTTTGGTTGATGAATGATATGAGGAATTGTAACAAAATTCTGCCCGCGGTAACCATCTTACCCAATCTTCGATCTGTCACTTGTTAAGCAACACAGTGCGTTGTGTTGATTTTGTTGACCACCGATTTGTCGGCTGAGGATGATAGGCCGATGTAGGTTTTAAGGTCATGTCTAATAATCTGAAAAGCTCTTGCTAGAATTGGCTTGTGAATACCATATCTCTATCACTGAAAAGCCCATGTAACCTCACAATTTCTGAGAAGAAACTTTGAGCCACTGAAGTTGTAGAATACGGATGTGATAGGAATGAAGTGGGCATACTTGGACAAATGATCGACCACTATTAGTATTACTGATTTGGTTCCCACCTAATGCTTCAATGAAATCCATAGAGATGTCCTCTCAGATCTGTTCTAATATGGGCAATGGTTGAAGTAGTCCAAATAGATGTAAGTGTTCTGTTTTGTTTTGTTGGCGGACTAAGCATTCATTCACTAATTATTGAATAATTCTCTTATCATTCTTTAAGAAGAAGGTCGGCGGTGTAGTCACTACAAAAAATCGACATTCCAAGACAAATCGATTTTGTCATGTATAGCCCAAATGTGTCACAAAAAGTATATTCAAGGCGAAATCCGTCATCATGGGTTTTGTCATATAATCGGTGTCACAAAATGTCCTAAGCGTGATGAAATTTGGGTGTTACGTCACAAAACATCAAAACATTATTTTTGACGCTACCTCAACTTTTCGTCATATAATACTACATTTTGTGACACTTTGGGTCAACGCGTCTTGTAATACATTCTTGTGTCATATATAGTGTTTTTAACCATGGTTAAGAGGTCGGTTATCTTGGCTTTTGTGACGATAAGAAGGCTGTCATGTATAGATAGTTAACCATGGTTAGAAGTCAATCATATATTGTGAGGTCCTGCATTTAGGGTCCAGGCCCATATTAGGGGTCCAACCAAATTGAAACAATAATAATAGGGATAATAATAAACCACAAAACCAATTATATTACCAAAATGACCATACAAAAGTGCTTGTTCCAGAACACATGTTTCATACTAACATACAACAAAACTTAAAAAGAAAATGACCTAGCCAACTAAATAAATTCCAACATCTTGCGCCAAGTTGTAGCCAACCAGCAAGCACCAAGTTCTGCACCATACGGGTTCCAACCCACCGGCGGCCATTGCAAGTTCCAAATAAATTCCATTGCAAGTTCCAAAACAGCCGACCCAAGAAACAAAAAAAAAAATAATGGAGTCACCGGGGAAAATGTACTATGCAAATAGTAACTAATGGAATCACACTTTTCATTTGATGGCATTAACTCATGTAACTCTAAAGCAATTTTTCAAAGTAATGAAAATCAATAGTATATTTTAATCATGTCAAAAAAAAAAAAAATTTGGATTCCTAGTGCTACAACCAACATATCTATCATCTATGAATGTACTTACCTTGCAAATGAATGTGCTGACTTGTAGCCACCATGTACTCCATATGTCATCACCATCATTTCGATACACAATGGATTACACCAACAAAAAAATATATATATAATCGAGATAACTAACAAAATAATAGTGATAATTAGACAAGAAACGGCCGAGATAGAGTAGATCAACAAGATTAGGGATGATAGGATTAGGAAAAAGGTAGGATTAGTTATTGATAGGATTAGGTATGCTAGCCTCGGCTTGAACAGCCATACCATTCGTGCTCACATCCATCCCCTGCCATCACTTAGATCAGCTCTAGTGTTGCATGAGTGGATGTTAACCACGGGTTCAATGGCAAATAAGTTCGCATCATAGGTCTAGTAATTTCACTCAATGTTGTAGAGGCCTCGGTATATGAATGTTGACACCCATAAGTCATAACACATGTCGGGTACCATATGTTCGAAATCATCCAGCGTTTGTCGTCGGCTTGAGTTAGACACAACACAATTCTTTATATAACTTGGGATGATGCTAGAACATTCGACATCGACAACATGAAGACAACAACAAAAGGTGCTACGTGCATCGTGGCCATAATTCAAAAGAGGCGTCCGGTCTGCAAATGACAACAAATCGATCAAAAGCTTCAACAAGTTCACATGATTAAGAGTTAACGTTGCCTCGGACAATGGATTCATGACAATTCATGTTTTGGCTTGGAGCATAAGGATCAAAGCATAACTCTTGTTGCAAATACGACATCATTTAGAGCATGAAATCATCGAAAAAGCTTTTTCGGCCTCGGGCATCAAGAAAGCTCACGGTTCCTCACAAGTCCAATCTCTTGAGGCATGTAAGTTTCTCGATGATTCGATGAACTAAATGAGAACAAACCACATTTGTACCTCACCTTTCCAGTCCTCACAAGCCAAATATGATCACCATAATGTTCAGGTCATTAAGTTATAGTAGCTACAAATGTCATGATCGGCAATAGGGTTTTGCAAATCAAAAGGCCTCGGCATAAACTACCAACTCTCAAGCTCATAGTAGGCATGGAGCCATGGCTACGTCCACTCCCGCCATCGGAATGGCGGTGACCGTCGGTTTGCTTGGGAATGGGCGTGACCCATGGCTTTATGACTACCATGAATTCAACATAAAGGAACCCACCACCTCGGATAAGCTAGAGAAGCATCATAGGTCAACAAATTATGCATTGGCCAATAACGGTTTACTCATCAACTTAGAAAGTACCAATCCATCCACCATCTCTTTGAAATCATTATGCATCATTGGCAATAACAGTCTACTCAAATAGATGGAATGTTATTAGTTTGAGAAAGCGGCATCAGATTGATAGGATTTAGTAAGTTACTCACCAAGTGACCGAAAACGTGTGCTATATCACGGACTAGCTACTATAAAATAATGTTTTTGAGAAAGCAACATCAGGTTTCATAGGGGAAAATAATGATTTGTCTTTGTAAAGAAATCTCGATTCTAAAAATCAAGTTAAGACCTACAATGTAATCAAATTAGGACCTATACTAAAGATCTACGATAACCGGCCTAATCTCAGATACCCGACGGAGATTTCATACCCGGATGGCCAGGCGAGCACGATGGCGATGAAACTGAGGTTGCCACGCGGCGGATCTTGTAGAGGTGGGGGTCGCCCTTCAAAAGCACTCCAGCCTTCGGGAGGAGGCGATAGAGGGCACACCGGGTGGCGCGGGGGTCGCGAGGCGGCGATGGCGGGTTGCTTGCGCAGGTCGTCTTTGCGGGCGGCAACGGGTCTGGCGCGGTGACTCCCAAGATGGCGGCGGCTCTCGGCCGGAAAAGGAGGAGGAGGTCCGGTGGGCGGCGGTCTGGGCGGCCCACTACTGTCACGAGGTCCCACGGGTGGACCTTCTCTTGAACGACCATGGCGGTTGGCGGCAGAGCGGGGAGTAGGCTACGCGCCTGGGGAGTGGGTGGTGGCGGAGGCGTCGGCGTAAAACCCTAGGAGAGGAAGAGAGGAGGCGGGTGAATCGAGAGGAGGAGGGGCTGGGTAGGTGGGATGATAGGATATGGTTAGCGAAATTTTTAGCTCAACTGCGCTGCGTGAGCTCGTTCACGCTTCGTTTTGCAAAAAAGAGAGGGGAGAGGGAGAGGGCGAGGGAGGGAGGGTTTCACTTTCATTTTAACCCTTGATCTTATCCATCTAATGATGTAGATAGAGCTAGGGATCAAAATTTGAAATGGCGCCTTGCGGCCAGTTTTCGAAACTCTAGATGGATCCAAATCGAAAAGTCATGAATACGTGTTTAGTAGGTCTCTTCAAGATCTACGTTTGGTATTAGAGTGTACTTTTCATGTTTCGAGGTTCTCGGCGCCTCGAATTTTGAATTTTCAAATTTTTACGGCTCCCGACGAGTTTTTTAAGCCCTATACGACCTCCGTTTGAAAAGCCATGAATACCAAAAATTCAGAACTCATCGAGATCTACATTCGGTATTTAGATCACTTTTGCATCTGAGCAAGTGTTCGGAAAAGCGTAGTTCAAAAACCACTAGTCGGCCCGAGTTGCATAAACTCTTTGTGAGATACGTGGTTTTTCGACTAGGGTTCACCAAAGACTTTCTCAAATGCAAAAATGACCTATATATGGAATGTAGATCCCGACGAGTTCTATCACCTTCGTATTCAAAAGTTTTTCGGCCGGAGGCCATTTAGTGCTCCGTTTGGCGAGGTTTGACCAAGTCAAACTTGGGTCTTTTGAAAAATAGCGCCTTGCGGCCGGTTTTTGAAACTCTAGATGGATCCAAATCGAAAAGTCATGAATACGTGTTTAGTAGGTCTCTTCAAGATCTACGTTTGGTATTAGAGTGTACTTTTCATGTTTTCGAGGTTGTGACGCCTCGAATTTTGAATTTTCAAATTTTTACGGCTTCGGACGAGTTTTCGAGGCCCTAGACGGCCTTCGTTTGAAAAGTCATGAATACCAAAAATTCATAACTCATCGAGATCTACATTCAGTATTTAGGTAACTTTTGCATCCGAGCAAGTGTTCTGAAGCGTAGTTCAAAAACCACTACTACTACGAGTTTGGATTTTTTTTGGATCCGAGCAAGTGTTTGTATTTTTTTTGCCGTTTTCTTTCTTCCTAGTCAAATGAGCAATGCAACCTTAATTTTGTGAGAGTTTTCTTCCTGTTAAATGAGGAATAAAATCTAAAAATTTAAAACTAACACAATAGCGTTTTGCCTTGGAATGTAAACTTAGAAAATCCAAATGCAAAAGAAAAGGGGAAGATCAATTACAACAGCAAAAGACACACCAGCAATAATAAAATACAAAAGTGAACTAAAGACCGAATATATATATATATATATACACGTACTAATGTATATTAGTTGTTCTTCATCCCTACACCAGCACTAATATTAGTTGTTCTTCATCCATCCCAACATTTATAATAATAAATAGGTGTTTTGCATCCATCCATGCAGCCCTACATACATATACTAAGTTACTAAGTAATCTAAAGATTAGTCCTGCATCCATCCATCCAGCAATACATACACATTGTTCACAAAATAACAAGCCCACTAAAAAGTGGGCTACCAAAAGGTCATGCAGGGGGTCTAGCAGGGGTCTCGCAGGAGGGGCTCCAGGGGGATGCCGTCACTTCTTGCCCAGGCGGGCGTCATCTAAGACCTGCTGGAGGCGGCCAACCTTGGACTTGACGCCCTGCAGCTCCATGCCGAAGCGTCCACACCGCTACGGGTCCGGTCCTTCGCACCCAGTTCGGTGAGGTCACCGATCTTCCAGGATAGAACGGCGAGCCTCGGTTCAGCGGCTCGTGACCGAGGCATTGATGGCGCTCATTAGAGCGGTCTGAGAGATCTGGAAAGTCTAAACAAAAGGAATGTTATTAGTTTGAGAAAGCAGGATCAGTTTGATAGGATATAGTAGGTTACTCACCAAACACAATGCTATATCATAGGATAAATACATAAAGAATTAGATATTATACCAAACACACAATTCTATATATCATAGGATAATTTAATGACTACCTGCTGTAAAATAATGAATTTGAGAAAGGAACATAAGTTTCATAGGGGGAAAATAATGGTTTGCTGCTATAAAAAAAAACCTGAGTCCTCATTGGGCTAACATCACCGTGGCCTCATCCATCCTCTGCCATCACTTAGATTAGATCTAGTGTTGTATTGGAATGGATGGTCCCCAACGGTGCTGCAAAATCCAGGATGAGGAATGCTTTTCCCAATTTGTACCACCTAGGCGCTGCAAAATCGAAGCAAATCAATTATGTGAATACTGATCAAACACATGCCTCTTAATTTGGTGTCTGCCTTTTTCTTATATCTAATGGCTGCCTTTTAATTGAAGATGAGAAACAAAGAAATGAATGGACAAAGATGGAATATGCCTAATCTTCCACCGATCGACCATCATCATTTCGAGTTAGGGGTTGATTGATTTCTAGCCACCATAATCCTTACACCCTTGGCATGTTGGCATGTATGTAATCCTTACACCCTTGCATGCATATATTCCTTACACCCTTGGCATGTATATAATCCTTACACCCTTGCATGCATATATTACTTACACCCTTGCTTCACCACATGCCAAACCTTGGTGGGGCACCAAACAACCATCCTAACCCAATTGTTGCTAAACAGTGGTTGATACAAGCATATTGGAATATTGACATGAATAGATAGTTAGGTAGAAGAACTAGTGTTCACATAAAGGCAGCCATCTCATTATTGCATTCACTAAATTATGCACATGGCCAATAACGGTCTATCAAATTAGAAACTACCAAATTATTAGCCATCTACTGAAATCATTATCCATCATTGGCCAATAACAGTCTACTCAAATTAGAAACTACCAAATCAGTAGCCATCTACTGAAACCATTATGCATCATTAGCCAAATCATTGGCTATCTACCAAATAATACCTTTGATTCTACAAACGAACTACCAAATCAGTAGCCATCTACAGAAATCATTATGCATCATTAGCCAAATCTTTACCTCTGAACTCTGATTCTACAAATGAAGTAATCTAGATTCTACAAATCAAGTTGGACTGAACTCTTACCTCCTCTGGCGCCGGGGAGGAGGGCACGCTGCTCCATGATGGCAAGCTGGAGCTGGGAATTGGGCCTAGGAGCCGACGACACATGGAGTGCCGCCCCGGCTACGGCGGCGGCACATGTCGGTGTAGCCATCGAAGCACTCCCCGCAGATCTCTATCGCCGGAGGTGACGAGTCTGCGATGCTCGCCGGCGCCTTGGCCTTGCCCTTGCCCTTGCTCGTGGAAGCCCCGCCTTTGCTTGCCAATGCCACGCCGTTGCCCTTGCCCCTGCCCTTGCTCATGGAAGCCCCACCCTTGCTCGCCGGCGCCGCAGCCCTCTTCTTGGTCGAAGACGGCGGGGTTTTTACCCCGCCCCCAGGGATCCTCCCCCTAGGCGTGCCCGCCCGCCTCCATAGCACGGGCAATGGCCTCGGCACGCTTGGTTGCCCGCACCGCCCGACGCCTTCTTGGAGGCCGACGGCTTCCTCGTGGTGGAGGCCATGGTCGGGCGGAGGTCCCAGAGGGCGGGGGCGCTGGCCGCGTCCACATCCCTGCCGCGGGGTCCCGCGACGCCTCGCTTTCTCCCGGGACGGACCATGGTGGTCGGCGGCGAGCCGGGAGGGGCTCTGGTGGCGGCGGCGGCGGCGGGGCGGAAACCCTAGGAAAGGGGAGCAGGTGAATCTAGAGGAGAGGAGAGGGGGGGGAGTGAATGTGACGGTGTGACGGTGGGGTGAAAATGCGTTAATGTGACGCGGTGAATATGGATAGAGTCACTGACAGATGGGGCCTGTTGGTATTTAATAAGCCTACAGAAATATTTATAATTTGTATAATCCGCCAGCGGACGGATACCGGCGAGCACTTCACCCGGGAGAGGGTTTAATATCGAATCCACAGGGAAACGGGTGAGGGAGACTACGATCTAATCTTAACCCGGAGTAGCACAAGACTTAAGAGGGTTGAGTGTGTAGAGAGGATTACTAAGATATCTAATTCTTATCTTGGTAAGCCGTGTTAATATTATCCTTATGGGGACGTACTCAAAGGAAAGCAGGGACGAAACGTGCAATCCTCCTGTAACATGGTCCTGCTTGGCCTAACATTCGAGAGGGTGGACTCCAAAGGAATCAGTGGTACTGTCACTACCACGAACTACCACACGCCCCGGAATGTAGGGTGCATCTAACGAGATACCCGAGTCCAAACACCACGTTTGCACTACGAATATTACTCTAATCTAGGCACCAGATTAAAGTACTCAAAAGAGACTCGCAGACTGATAAGAATAAATATAACAATATTACTTACTAAAAGAAGAAGTGTATTACCAGAGTAACTCCAAGTGTAGGTTAACTTCCACCGAGGTACAAGTGTGGAGATAGCACCGACAGGCCGGCACTTCCTCCGATCCCTTCCCTCTCTCTATCTCTCTTGTTCTAAAGATTAGATCTATCTTGATCTAATCCTCTCTTGCATACTAACTCTTCTAGTTCTAGTTCTAGTTCTAGTCTAGACCTAGAGGGAGACTCAGGGTCTCAGCCTATTGATAATGAATGATAATGAATTAGGGTTTTACCCTGGGGTCAGGGGGTCTTCTTATATAGGCCTTGGCGATGAACGATGACCATTAGATCAAACCTACCTTCAATAACGGTGTAGATACAACCTCAAGGTCGGTTACAAACCGACATAAAAATCTGATGCTGATTGGTGGGACCAGCATGGCGGTCGCCATGGCCTTTTAGGGCGGTCGCCAGGCTCCTATGGCACAATCATGTCAGGTTTCTCCTGGTGTCTTCTGGTATCTTGTAGAGTGTTTTAGTCCACATTTTAGGTTGAGTTACTTCACGGTTAAGTCTTGTCATCTTATGGGATGTAAACTCTTAGGTTTCTCATCGTTCTTCTCTGCTTTTATCTGTCAAGTCCCTGCAAAGTCATAAATAACCAAAGCTCATGGAATTATGTTAGTAAAGCCCCTAGACTTATGTTGATATTCATTTTAAGCCCTTATTCATGTTTAGTTGACTAGTAATATTATGCTATAACAGGTGTCAACAGGGCCCACGGTAAACCATACAAGGATCAGGAATTTAACCAAAGTATACTACATTCAGGATGAATGTTCCCACGTATCGCAATGGTGAAGGCGCGAGACCTCCATCCCGATCGTCCTAGGTTCGATACTCCCGCACAATTTTTTTGCCTTTTTTTTTTGCTATTTATTTTACATGACAAATAAATCGTGTCACAAAACACTCAAAAGTCGGCGTCATAAAACACCCCCTGCCGCATGGGTGCCCAACGCCTACAATATATGACGAAATGGGGTAGTATAATGTGATGCTTATTTTTGCCGCGTCACAAATAGTTATGTGCCTGTAATTTTGTGACGACATAGTGCTTTTCGTCATATTATGGTACATTATAAGACGATTTTTGGCACCGTCACAAGGTCATTTTGTCATAAAATATCGGTATTCTTTTATTTCTGAGCCCGCATTTGTTGAATCATGGATGGAATGGAAAATAGCAAGAAGGTGAACAGATGATGTTGGAAGCCATACCCATTTATTAAATAATATGAAGCCCTCGTGGACTTGCCATGTTGAATCTTTGCCATTGATAATGGAGTCAATGGGTTGGATAGTTTCATCATTGTTTATGATTTCCTCTCTGAGTTGATCAAATAATCCAAATTGAATTTATGAGATAGCCATCAATGAAGGGTCAGAATTGTATTGGTGGGATAACACATCGACGACGACATTGCTCTTGCCCGGTTTATACTCAACTTTGAAGTCATACCCCAAAAATTTGCTAACCCATTGGTGCTGAGGAATAGTGGACAGGCGCTGATCTGGAATATATTTCAAGCTATAGTGATCTGACTTGATGAGGAATGGGCTCCCCCAAAGGTACGGTCTCTAATGTTTGACTGTAGTAACCATACCTATGAGTTCCTATTCGTAGGCTATTTTTTTGTATTTTGGAGGCATCACTTTATTGAAGAATGCAATTGGTCCATATTCCTATTGCAAGACAACTCCCATGCCTGTTTTCGAGGCATCACATTCAACCACAAATGGTTTGTTAAAATCCAAAGAGTGAAGAACCGTGTAGGGTCGAGATGGGGACTAGAGGGGGGGGTGAATAGTCCTTTCTAAAACTAATTGCGATGTCTAACCAAATATAATGCGGAAATAAAACAATTCTCTTAGCCAAGACTTCACCCCTCTAGCTATGACTCTAAATCACCTCACAAAAGATCCTACACAAAGCAAATGAGGTGATAAGCCTAGCTTGAGCTCCTAACCGTTTCTATTGCAAGGTCACACAAACCTATGCACTAGTACTTCAAACAAGGGTGAGCTCCTACATAATTCTAATGAGCCAAAGCACAAAGCCAACCTAAGCTCACTAGATGCACAATGGACAAGGCGACACACGCCTAACCCAAAGGCTCAAATTACTTAGCTACTCAAACTAAGCAAAGCAACTAAACAAGCTACACAAGCTAGTAATTGCAAGAGCTACTCCACAAGCACAAGCACAAGGTATAAATGAATGTAAATACAAAGCTTGTGATTTGGAGAATGCAAACCACCGAGAAGAGTAGACAAGTTGACACCGGTCATTTTTTACCGAGGTATCGGGAAGCTTGCCAACTTCCCTCTACTCCTCGTTGTGTCGACCAACACCTTGGGTGGTTCCTTCGGTGTTTCACCTAGATGGTTGTTGATATTTCTTAACGACATTACTAGAAATAGATAATAACCCATTTCTAGAGATGCTTGTTGGCATGTCATAGTGCAACCACTAAGAATAAATAATATTCTCGAGATCACGTTAAGAGATATCGGATGATAGATGGATTCATGTGTTTACTTTAGTCAATCCCGCACGGATCTATCATTGTAGCATTTCACCCGTGGTATTCGGGTATCGTGATTTATATTTTTTCCCATGGGAAGGCCCCTTAGCTAGCATAATGATGATGATGATCCACAATGTATTTATGAATAACCATTAGTCAATTGTAGGGGTAAGAAGAATGATATTCAGGATAGTGACAAACACACATAAGCTACTACACCACTAGGGAGAGAAAAGGATAAAAAGAGAATCTACAATGAGAAGGTGGTTCTAACTATTGCACATGGGTGAACTCTAGTTTTACATATGAGGAGGCTAAATCATGATGGGATTATGATCATATGATGAGGAGATGCCCGCAGCTAGTCCTGGACACTTCGAACTCCAACTCAACATCCGAACGTGGAGGAATACGATGGGAAGTCTGTCACCACCGCCCCCCTACCTCACTACCGTGGGATGCCGAGCATTTCGATGATTACTATAGACCTGGACACCACGTCCACGTGTATAGAAAACTACCTAAATCCCCCCGGGACTCCGACCCTACGGATCGACAAGCAAGGATAAAGGTAAACCCGAAGGTACACCAAACCATCATACTCTACATAAACCGACCACTCTCTAGCGAGTCGACACATGACGGTTAATTCTATAATTAGCCAAGTCCTATCTACTAATATGTCAACTAGATCATAGTTCACACATTAATAAGATAACATGAGGGTAACTATACTCTAGTTCGAACGCATTGCAATATGAATATAAAGACTTGAATATTGAAAGGAACTCCATAATAATATTAATATTACCAAAAGATCCTTCCAAGGAGACAAGCCCTCCTTGAAGCTCAACCTTGCTCAAAACTACAACTAGGACTAAAGAAAGTGAGTGAAGTGCTCAAGGGTGTGTGTGTTGTGTTGGAAGGGGGGGTGTGGCCTCTTATTTATAGTGAAATGAAAGTGGTTTTGGCGGGAGTTTTGGCGCCAAATCCCCAAAAACACCGCCATGCACCGCCTCGGCTCCTCCGGCGTCGGACACGGAGACAAGGCGCGGTGGGGGGCATCGGGCACGGGCCTGCGGCGGCCGCCCAGGGCGGGCGGTCGGCCCAGTTTGGCCCGCCCGCGCCCATCCTTCGGCTGGGCTGGTGGCCCAGTGTGTAGGTCGCCTTTCCGGAGGTGTTTTCGTCCGTTTTTTTGCTTCGTTCTGGCCTCCGCACGTTTCCCTTGGTCAAAGCGCATTTTCTGAGTTTGCACTTTACTCTTTATTTGGCGTACTCTCACTGTTTTTCGTGTTTGTTCACTGCCAAAACAAATATTCTCGAATACAAGTAGAACTAGGTGAGTAGTAACCGTTTATTTGATATAAGTGTGTTCCATCTCTCTTAATTAGAGCTAAGTTGGCGGTATAGAATGTATGATAGTGACCGCCAACAATGGTTCTTTGGTGTGATCCTCAAATCACTTGCCCCTCAAGGCACGCCCCGCAAGGCACCGCAAGACACCACTCTCAAGTGAGCCCCTCAAGGCACCGCGATTGAACCCACACTCACAAGTGAGGTAATTCAATGACACGCTCTAGTAGTGTCGCTCTTCGCGATCCCCGCGAGGTGAGCACGAACCTCTCACAAATCCTCCTCCGGAGCACCGAACAATCTCCCTTGCGTGCTTCAACGGAGTCTCTTGCAACCAAGCCGTCTAGGAGGTGGCAACCTCCAAGAGAAACAAGCACACCGGCTTGCAACATAATCACCTAGTGCCACACGATGCAATCTCTTAAAGCAATCGCACTAGAATCGCTCACTCACTCAATTGGATGAACACTATCAAGTTAGAGTGAGTGGAAGGGCTCTCGAAGCACCACTATACCAGCCACCAAGGCTCAAGTGTGCTAACCCACCTCCCAAGGCCGGCCAAACAAGTATATATGCGCTCTCCATCGAAATAGATCCGTTGCGGACGAATTTCCACTTTTCTGTACAGCACCGGACGCGCCAGGCGCCGTTCAAAACAGCCCCGAGCAACTAGCCATTGGCATACTTTTCAACAGCGCCGGACGTGCCAGGCGCAAAGCCCCGGACGCGCCAGGTGCAGCCCCAGACGCGGTCCAGAGAGGGTGTAAACCAACCGACCCGCCGGACGCGCCAGGCGCTTCGCACCAGACGCGTCCTAGGCTAGTCTCAGCGTCCGGCGCTGTTGTCAGCACGACCAACGCCCGATCAAACGACCATAACTCTTTCATCCGAATTCCGTTTTTGATGATATTGGACTCTATAGAAAGCTAACTCAGAGGGCTACACAACCCACATGGTTACTTGATCCAAAGCTCAATGGATAATAGCAGTATTCCACTCCAAATTCAGTCCTAGTGTCCGAGAAACACCGAAACAACTTCTCCTTTGCAAATGTGCCAACACCACCAAGCGTACATCACCATGTGCATGTGTGTTAGCATTTTCACAACCATTTTCAAAGGATTTTATCTTGATCTCACCATGCCACTCGATCCTAACACATCGTGAAGTTAGATCGCACAAGTGGCACTAGATGACCGATATGCAAACAAGTTTGCCCCTCTTGATAGTACGATCATCTATCCTAAGTCCGGTCATAAACTTCTCTAAGCACCTATGACCAGCGAAATGAAATGCCCTATAGGTTATACCTTTGCTTTGCGCATTTCCATTCCGCTCCATCTCTAAGTGCCGATGCAACACATGCACCAACACGATCAACAATGATATGATCCACTTCATATCATCACATGACCTTCTTGGTCCATCGATCTTGACCTCACTTGCTCTTCACCGTTGCGTCGGTCCATCGGCGGCAAGTCTTGCCCAAGCTTCACCGCCTCGCGGTCCATCGCTTCACTGCCTCGACTTGCCCTTCACACTTGCAACCGGTCCATCAAGCCAAGCCTTGTCTTGATCTTCACCACCTTGGTCACATGACTCCATGTCATGTCTCATATGCAATAAGCTCCTCCATTGCATCATCACATGTGAACTAATCTCCTGTGTATTATCTCAATCACACATATTAGTTCACTTAATGTTGACACTCAATTACCAAAACCACAAGGGACCTTTCAATCTCCCCCTTTTTGGTAATTGATGGCAACACTACAAAGATATGGAATTTAAGATTAGATTCCAAGCTAGCACTTCATACAAGTATAAATTGCTAACTTGGTTTGGATATTATGTCACTTATCCAACATTCAAGCTCAATGTCAAGTTTTGGATAAGCACCATAAAATCTTACTTGGTAGTGGTAACTCCCCCTATATGTGTGCCCAATTGATTTGAATTCAAGGTTTGCACACATACATAGATATGAAACTTTTGGGAGGGTTAACACTACAAAGTGATGCTAAGGTGTATAGGATAAACCTTTGAAGCGTGATACCAATTGAAGTTGCAAATTTGAAGTTCATCCTTAGCATCATCCATGTAACTAGACATACACCAAAACTCAAGATGCCATTTGAGATCAACATTATATGTAATGGCTCTTGATCCATGTGAAGTATATATATGTCTAGCTACAACCTATGCAAGCTAGTTATCATATCATCAACCAAGTTCTATAACTAGCATACACCACACAAGCATTGCATATAAAAATTTAAAAATTATGCAAATGCAAGCAAGCACATGAATATGCACATATCAAATGCAATCAATCAAGTTCATGAGCTTGCTCCCCCAACTTGTGTGCTTCTCTTTTTGTCCAGAATTTTGATCCTCCTCTAATCTTCAATTTTGCTCCCTCTTGTTCTATGTCCATAATTCATTCTCTCCCCATATTCATATCTTTGTTCCAATCTCTCCCCCTTTGTCATCAATTTCCATAAAAGGTATGCGTCTTTTGATACAAAGGGTGCGACTAGGGATAGATGGTTGAGTCTTGAATCTTCATTTTTTATGGACATCACCATATGTTGGAATGACACCACTTGTAACTCTCACATGTGGAAGCATGAAAGCCACCTAGAAATGCCACATGTAGGTCACTGGTAGGATCTTTGACTTTGATACCTTGAGGTGGGGCACCTCCCCCTATGTCAAAGCATATGTCAATCCATTGAACAACTTGATCTCTTGTTGGTGAGGGTAGCTTTCTTGATTTGAATTGATCACTTAAAGTTGAGGATCACTTGTGGAACCACCATTGATGTACTAGATATTACTTGACTTGAATATCACGTGAAGAAATACCATGTGTAAAGATGAGGTAATATTCTAGTCATATCTTGAAAACTTGCAATGTGGATGCCACTTGAAGAGATTTGTCAATTGCAATCCATTCTTGAACTAGATTGTTTTCATGAGCTTCTTTCTTGATGACTTGAACTAAAATGAATTGCCTTAGCTTCCAAGTTCGGTTTGATCCAATGACAAGCTTCTTCACACCTCATGAAGGGTTATCTTGCCAATGTTGTACTTGTCACTTGATAGCATTCCAAAATAGATCAAGTATTTGGGATCACTAGCTCATGAACAAACTCATATACAAACCACTAGATCATATAATCATTCAAGCAATAGTGGTAGTAATGAATTTAAACTTTCATTTGTCATGCATGATCCTAATAAGCATGTACTATATGCACTAACCGCATACTAGTAAGGGATGAAATGATCATGCACAATACAATGATACCTTTGCTATCTTGGAGTAGAGGATAGTCAATATGATTCCAATTTCCCTCCGCAATAGCAATGTGAAGTCCATTTGTATAATTTGGTGAAGTCAAAATATGCCAATTTGAATTCCATGCTTCACCAATATGAATAGAAAACCACTTATGATCAAGTGCACTATCTTCATTTTATGGTTGGCTTGCTTCTTCTATTCCTCTTTGCTTGCATGAGAGAATACTTCTTGAATTTGCATAAATTATCTCACTACTTGGGTGTTCCTTGCTTTCTTTTGATCAATCCTTTTGATTTCTTCAACTAAGCATCTTGAATATCCCTAGATCATCACTTCCATGTTGGCCCTCCAAGTATCTCTACTTGTCAATCCCACTCATGGGCGGCACGCCCCTCTCTAGGGAGAAGTGATCTCATCAAGAACTATTCTTGACATTCACTTGAATAGAATTTGATTGATTGATCCAAGTGATGGACTTAATATGATGAGTAAACTTGATTCTTCTATAAGTCCTTTTCTTTCTTCTTGAAGAGATACAACGATCATTTGAACTAAAACTTGTCTCTCCATCTTGAGCTTGGTCTTGATCTCCAACTTGAGTACCAATGGTGTACAAAGTACACTCCCCCAAATCATTGGCTTTTGTACTCATTGCTTGTCATGCTTCTAACTCAATTCAAAACCAAACTTAGGTGCCTCAAATACTTATAATCATGATTCCAACTTGAGGACCTTTCAATCAAAGTAACTCTTGATGAAACCAATGTTTGTCACTTTTCTGGCAGATTTTGTACATCTCAAAGAATAGTCCATAACTCTCAATGTACATGTTGAAATGCCATGAAATTTGGTGGAGATGTGCAACACTAAGTCATCTAGCAGCCATAAAAATTTGAAGCTTCATACTCCTTCTAGATTGCTACCAGTTTTCACATCTTCCCACACTACTACATGCTGAAAACTGCTGCATCATAGTTGACAAGTTCCACTCCAAAACCGAAGTATCCCTTATCTTCTCATCATGAAACTTTTACAGCAACTTCTACCATAAGTATTGAGCATGGATACCAAATTTCAAGCCATTCCAATAAGATTTGATCATCCAAACATGGCTATCATCACAGCTCGCTCAGATTTTGCATTTGTGGACAGATCAGAGCAATTGAACTATGCTTCAACAATTTGAATCAAACTTGATGCTAACTTGTTTGAATACCATCACAAGACATATTTCCATTGAAATCACACATACTAAAGGTCATGTCATAATCATATCCATTCAAACCAACTCAAATTTGATTACTAAGCATTTAATCCATTCAAACATCTCATATCAACCCACATGGTTACTTGATCCAAAGCTCAATGGATCAAAGCAGTATTCCACTCCAAAGTCAGTCCTAGTCCGAGAAACACCGAAACAACTTCTCCTTTACAAATGTGCCAACACCACCAAGTGTACATCACCATGTGCATGTGTGTTAGCATTTTCACAACCATTTTCAAAGAATTTTCTCTTGCTCTCACCACGCCACTCGATCCTAACACATCGCGAAGTTAGATCGCACAAGTGGCACTAGATGACCGATATGCAAACAAGTTTGCCCCTCTTGATAGTACGGTCATCTATCCTAAACCCGGTCATAAACTTATCTAAGCACCTATGACCGGTGTTGATATTTCTTACACGATCCCAATTAGGAAGGCGAAAGAAATATATATGGGATATCTATCTAATCATGTTAGCTTGGATATGGGATTAACCTCATGATCCAACAAAGCGGAGTTAGGCGGTGTTAGTAGTGGGATGTAAACTCAGCATCATTATCCATAGTGGAGTTAATCTCACCAGGATATGTACTCAAGGTATACCACTCATTTCTAGGCATTACCTATACACTAGTCCGTCACCCTAGCAATAACGCTCAAAGAAATGCGGGGCATGGTATTCTTGATTGGCCTTGATAAAAGAATGAACATGATATCTCGCAAGCGCCTGAGATAGAAATACCAATTGTAGCACTTCACCGGGAGTAATCCGGTATCGTATTTATATTTTACCACGGGGAAGGGAGTCTATGGAAAGTAGAGAGAAAAGGATATCTAATGATTTGTATTGTGATTTATTTATGAGATCCACCTTACAAAGATTGTAATGCGAGTAGCCATATGCATCTAACATTACTCAACAGGATAAGTCACAAAATAAAGATAATTATATAAATGATAAATACCCAAGTCTAAGATCATCATAAGCCACTAGTATCATACGAGCTATTAACATGTTATAGAAAGAATAGAATGAATATTCCTAAGATACTCCTAATCATATATGTCAAATGAATACTACAATTAGTGCAATACATTTAGCTATCATGGCAAGGTTGGATTACTTCTACACATGGCAAGCATTACCAATAACAACCAAGGACGAAACTTGATCATTACCGTAATAATAAACTTCGACTAGTCCTACATTCGAGGGTGGATTCCAAAGGACTCAACAGGACTGTCACTCCCGCGATCTACCACACGGCCGGAATGTAGGGTGCAATTGCGATAAACGTTGTATAAACACCACGTTTACACATTGCTTATCACCCACATAGTGATCATATATATGGATGCTATACAATTCCATGCATAAAATATAAAGCAATCTTACTAAACTAAACATATAATCATAGCAAGCATAAACACATATCAATAAGAATATAATAATTATAAAGATCAAAGCCATAACAATTGTATTCTAAATATAAGAGTACTTACGGTCGAATACAAGAGAGAAGTCTCAAGAACGATGATCCTTGCTACTTCTTGACTATCGGGAACTCAAGATGAACTTGATCTTCAACTAGAACTAGCTAGATAGCTAACTACTTCTAGTATGAACTAGGGCTTAGGTCTAGACTTGGCTGGACTAGATGGGTATGAGTTGATGAATGAGTATGATAATGAAATTGTTATCACCACGGGTCACCGGTCTTCTTATATAGTACTTGGCGATGAACGTGAACCCTTGGATCAAACCGACCTTCAACAATGGTGTAGATACAACCTCAATGTCGGTAGTAAACCGACCTAGAAAGGAGAGGCTGATAGGGGTGGCCCACCTGGCGGCCGGCCTAGTTGGCATCGCGGCGCCCGGTGGCATGCCACCTCGGCTTCCCCGCTTTTCTTGTGTCCTCCGGTATCTTCTAGAATGTTTTAGTCCACTTTTCGGGTTGAGTTACTTCACGGTCAAATCTTGTCTTCATATGTCTTGTATATTCCTAACTTTCTTCATTCTTCTCTGCAATTATCTATCAAGTCCCTGGAAAGTCACAGAATACCAAAACTCGTGGAATTATGTTAGTTAGACCCCTAGACTTATGTTTGGTCTTTATCTTGAGCCCTTATTTCATGTTAATTACCTTATAATATTATGCTATAACAAGTGTCAACAACCGGCGAAATGAAATGCCCTATAGGTTATACCTTTGCTTTGCGCATTTCCATTCCGCTCCATCTCTAAGTGCCGATGCAACACATGCACCAACACGATCAACAATGATGTGATCCACTTCATATCATCACATGACCTTCTTGGTCCATCGATCTTGACCTCACTTGCTCTTCACCATTGCATCGGTCCATCGGCGCCAAGTCTTGCCCAAGCTTCACCACCTCGCGGTCCATCGCTTCACTGCCTCGACTTGCCCTTCACACTTGCAACCGGTCCATCAAGCCAAGCCTTGTCTTGATCTTCACCACCTTGGTCACATGACTCCATGTCATGTCTCATATGCAATAAGCTCCTCCATTGCATCATCACATGTGAACTAATCTCCTGTGTATTATCTCAATCACACATATTAGTTCACTTAATGTTGACACTCAATTACCAAAAACCACAAGGAACCTTTCAAGAACTGGTGCTGAAGACAATATTCTTCTGATATGTTCAAAGATAGTTGTAGCAAGAGGAGTCCAGTGAAAAGAGTCTTTCTTAAGAAGATTTGTAAGTGGTCGTGCAATTGTACCATAATTCATGATGCACTTCATGTAGTAGCCCACGAGTCCCAAGATTCCTCTGAGTTCTCTAAGGGTTGTGGGTTGTTGCCAAGCTGTGATTGATTCAATTTTTTCTAGATCCACTACAACATCCACATCAGATATGATGTGTCCCAAATAGCCAAGTTGAGATTATCCGAATAAGCATTTAGATCTCTTGAGGAAAATATTGTGAGATTGTAGCAACTTGAATACCTCCTCAATATGTCCCAAGTACTCAACCCAAGTTTTACTATAGATCAAAATGTCATCAAAGAAAACCAAAATAAATTTATGGAGGTACGGTTACAAAATATCATTCATTAGGATTGAAAAGTGGAAGGGGCGTTGCATAATCCACAAGGCATGACCAAAAATTCAAAGTGCCCATGATGGGTTCTGAAAGCTGTTTTCTCAATGTCGGATGGATGCATGCGTACCTGGTGGTAACCTAAGCAGAGGTCTAGTGTGCTAAAAAATTGGGCCCCTTGCAGTTCATCCAACAATTCCACAATGAGAATGGTGAGGTGTTGTATCTGATTATACCTTGCAATAGCATGGAGTAGCATTGTCTTTCCAACTCATTCTTTTGTATCTGGGGGTAGCGATAAGGTCGAACTACTGTAGGTTGAGTTGAGTTGGGTCTTTCAGGTGAATACGTACAGTGGTCACAGTGTCGTTGAGGCGGTAGTCCTGAAGGCTGAAGAGATCCTAAAATTTTTGTAGGAGGGGTTCCGGTGGTGTATTAGATGAGAGTGTATGAATACCGGGAGGAAGTACCTCTTCTTTGGCTAGGCAGGTTGTTGACGGTATTTTACCATCAACATTGTACCATAAAGGGGGCAAAACTATACTTTTTCATACTCATATACAATTATTACTAATATATTTTCACTTGTAGTGTCCAAAACATTATTTTACAGAAACTGTATAAATACGGTGGAAATAATTCCAAAAGGCGCCTCCATGGAAAGCGCATACCTAAAGACAAACAAGCCCAAGGGAGAAACGGACCAAAACGACACAACTAGACCGAGAAAACACCAGCACATTATGAGGCAGTTCAGGCCCAGGTTTGGCGTGGCGGTTCCATCAATGCAGAGGAGGGCGGTGCGGTGTGGCGTGGCCCGGTTCAGTGCACCTAGACGCCACTACATGGTCGGTTTGGTGGTAGTTTAGCACTTAGGCCCCTCTCCATGTATAAATAGCCCCCTTCTCTCCCTCTCTCAACACACACCATGAGGAGTCCTACCTACAACACCACTGTAACACCCGTGTTTTTGCATCATTTTAAAATTTACTAAAAATTTGAACTTTTCTAAGTACCAACTAAAACTTGATTTACTTTCCACAAAAATTGTACAATAGGTTTTTCAAAAGCTCTGCATCCAAAATTCACCATATAGAAAATAGGTTTTACTTGCTTGATGTTTGAGGAACACTTGGTGACAATGCATATTTTGAGCCACATGAAATGATGGAGCAAAAGCATGAGTTTAGATTTACAAATACCTCTGGGAAAAAAATTGAGAAGCCCTAGACCTACGAACCTATGTAAAAACACCTACGAATATATTTCTTGTCAACAAGCCATAAAGAAATATATATAATTCACTTGAAGAGAAGTAGGTTAATTACATAAGAATATTAGGTAAATATAAGAAGGAAAAGAAGGAGGAAGAAATTGGAAAAGAAGTAAGAATAGGAAGAGGCCGTGTGGGCTCATTCCCCTCCTCTCCCCTCTTTCCGGCCCAACCCGCCTCCTTCTCTCTCTCTTTCTCTCCCAAGAGGCCCGGCCCAACAAACACCAAAGCCGCCGCCCAAATTTAGCTCCTCCTTCTCCTTCCTCCTCCGCCTTGCAGACGAGCCATGCTAAGTCGTCTTCCCCTCGATGAGCCACCCGGCCTTGCCCCGCACCCCAATGCGCCTCACATCGCTGCCATGCCATCAATGGCGATGCCAGGACGCACAGTGGCAACGTTGACGCGATAGTCCGGCGACACCCTGCCCTAGTCCACGCCAACAGGAACTCTCTAGCCCGCCGCCATGCCCTGCCGCCATGGTCTGGAACCGCCAGTGGGACGCGCGTGAAGGCAAGGAACTCATTGTAGCCCTGTCTAGACATGGGATTCTAAAATAGTCAATCAGATTATGTGTTCTCAATCCCAAAAAGAGAGACAATGGGGGTTTTAGCATAGCCAAACAGATTTGAAGGCTCATGAGAGTAGATTTCCCTCCAAGAAGATCATGGCAAAACCCAATGGTTAGGCAAATAATAAGCCATTCCTCTTAACTGAATGTGGAGCCTGAAGATATCTTTCCACCGAAAATACCCCTTATCCCTTGCCAAGTGAGGCACCTCATTAGAATAATATTTGCTCCATATCAATTTGACCCAATGAATATTCTCCTTTCTGTAGAATTTGTCCAGCTGCTTGAGCAGAAGTGCATCATTTTGCAGGCTTAGGTTGATGACACTAAGCCCATCTTTATACTTGGGAGTCATGACAAGGTCTTATGTAGTTAAGTTGTATCCCTTTTTCCTAAAGTCATTACCATGCCAGAGGCAATTTTTTTGATGATTGCTAATAATATCAATAACAGTGATAGGCAACTTAAGGGAACACATGTAATAAGTGGGGAGAGAGAAAGAGAGAGGAAATGACAGAGTTAACCAACTGAAGCCTTCCAGCATATGAAAGGAATTGGGAGCTAGCAGATAATCTTCTCTCAATTCTACAAATAAGAGGGGCATAGTCCTTTACAAGGGGCTTAGTCAAACCCATAGGGAGACCAAGATAAGTAAAAGGGAAGGAGCCTAGGCTACAACCAAAGAAATTTGCCAAAGCAGAAGCTTTATCACGATCAATATTGATGGGCACCAAACATAACTTCTGGTAGTTGACTTTGAGACCACTAGAGAGAGTAATGTTGTCAAGGGAAACGCTCAACCTCTAAATTTGATACTCTCTACCTTACAAAATGGTAACGGTATCATCTGTATATACTAAACTATTTGCATTCTGAGAAAAGGGGGTAAGAGTAGGCCTAGCTGATAATCATGGTTGATGACACATTGTAACAGATCATCAACAATAGCAAAGAGAAGAGGAGAGAGGGGTTCTCCCTTCTTAACCCCCCTTTTACACTTGTATTCTTTGCTAAAGGTGCCATTGAGAAGAACAGAAGAAGTTGCAATAGTGAGAATGTCCTGTCTCCAGTAAAGCCATTTTTGGGGAAAACCCTTTGCCCTAAGGACCTCAATGATAATATCATGCTCAACAAGGTCAAAAGCTTTCTCAAAGTCTAATTTAAGGATAATAATCTCCCTTCTTGAATGGTGGCATTGGTGGAGATATTCAAAATCCCATCCAACGAAATCTTGAATAGTCCTTCCTCCGATGAATCTATACCGATTCTCATGCACAATCTCCAGGGCTCTTTTCTATAGTCTGTTTGCCAACAACTTAGAGATGATTTTGAAGAGGCGTTAAGCAATGGAATGGGCCTGAAATCATTCACATTCTCTAGGTTATCCTTCTTAGGTACCATAGTGATAAAGGAGGTGTTGATGCTCTTTGTAACAACTTGATGATTGAAGAAATCACTACATGATTTATAATTCTCACTTTTTATTATCGGCCATGCCTTTTCGAGGAACAAGTTGTTGAAACCATCAGGACCTAGAGCCTTGTCATAGTGGGGGGGGTGTTCAGAATAACAACATCAATCTCCTCATGACTAAAAGGAAGACAAAGATCATGGAGTGAGTTACAAGGAGTCAACAACTATTGAAGATCAAATTGCAAACTGATGCCAACTGAGGTACCAAGTCTTCTCTTGAATTCTTGGTAAAATAGATCACTCTTTTCACTGTGGTTAGAGACCATTCTACCATTAATATCCATGATATGAGAAATAACATTTGTTCTGTATCTCTCGGTAGCCGTAGCATGAAAGCATTTGGTGTTTTCATCATCAAACTGCATGAGTCTCCGACTGAATCTCTGCTTCCAATAAGCATTTTGCATAGCCAACAGATTCAACAAGTGGGATTTTAATATTTTCCTGAACTTATCCTCCTAGGGGTACATATCCCTAAACTCATCTAACTTGTCCAAGAAAGCAATTGTGAGATTGTAGTTGGAGATAATCTTGGATAGATTAGAAATACTCTTTGACCATTTTCTCAAAACTCTTCCGGGAGCTTGAATTTTTCATTGATGACATGGGCACTGTTGGTACTTTTGGCAGAGCTGGACCAAATAATGGGAGATCTGCTCCATACAAGATGGGTGGTTGAGCGAATAATTTTCAAATCTAAAAATATTTGCCTTGAGAATTCTGGTTCCAATCTGAATTTTGCAGGGAAGGTGATCTGAGGTGACATTGGCAAGAGGCAGCACCATTGTGTGAGGAAACTCAAGCGGGGGGGGAGGTAAAAAACTAGTCAATTTACCGAAGCAAGGGGGAACTTTGCATGTTGCTCCAGGTGTAACTTCTACCTTTGAGAGGTAATTCAATGAGATCAAGGTGACTGATAATATTATTGAAAATTAGGGAATCATTAAAATTACCCCTAGGTCTATTTTTCGTTATCTTCGATCTCTATAAATTGAAATCACCAATTATCACCACATATCTTCATTAGGGTAATAACTACTATCTACATAACTTGTTTATTTATTGATAATAGATCATGGAATATCAATAACTGGTTGTTTAGCCAATTAACAAAGATGTCTCTTGCAGGTTGTTTACAAGGCAAATACACCACCACCAGATGCTAAGACTCTAGATTATGAGTGGAGGTTACTGTGAGCTTAATAGCATCATTTTCTACATTTGATCCGATCGTTTTCACTTTTCTCAGAAAAAATCAAAAACAAAGTCTGAAATTCGCATAGAAAAAATTCAAAACGGAGCGGAATTTGGTTTGAGCCTTTTTCAACCGATCTCTACATTTCTATATTAAATTCGGAATGCAACCGTATTCGAAGTTCGGTAGGAACCGAATTTGGTCCAATATTCCCTACAGCCTATAGGTCACAAAGCCCAGTACAAGCCCATCCCAAGTTTACAACCCTGTCTTTGCCTCACCCCTCCACTACCGTACATAGTCCCTCCCTTCCTGGCGGCGCGAGGAGTCAAGGCTCCCGTCTCCCATTCCCGTGCGTGACCCCGTCCGTGAGTGAGGGTGAAGGCTTCCTATCCTCTGTCCCTTCCTGGCGGCGTCGCCAGCCCATGGCAGTGAGGCCTCTCGTCCTCCATCCCTTCCCCGCCCTGTGTCACGATTCCCAACCCCGACGGTCGCCACTCCGACCCCAGTCCCCACTCGGCGTGGCCACGCGTCGATGGCGCCCGCTGGAGATCGTGCTTCCAATCCTGGAACGAAGGGCAAGAGGAAGGCGAGAGAAAACCGAGGACGAAGAGTGTGCGTAGCCTTCTAGAGCCGCCGCCCGTACCTGTAGCAACGACGTCTCCAATTCATCTTCCTACTGTGAAAGTCCAGCTATAGAGTTTTTGCCATTTTAGACGTCCTTGATTATTTGTCTATTTTAGACGTCCTTGATATTATTTGGTTATTTTATACTTGCTTGAATAATGAGGAAGCAAATGACATGGAAAGCGATCCTGACATCATGGATGATGCAGATGAATCATGTCCTATTAATTGCTTGTTCTAGACTTGTGAATTATGATACTTAAGACCCTAGGCCATGCACCCATTAACTATTATGTGCACTTGAACTCAATCATGCACTTGTTAGTTTGGTCATTCACTGTTTAAACTTGTGCACCGTGGGTCGGTATTTTGTATTCAATTTTCGTATATCGGCATTGTTCGACATATAATTCCGCTCGAATTGGTTCGATTTCGAAAGATCATAAGTTCGTTTTCGTTTTCATTTCCGGCTATACCGTTTCCGCTTCCGCGTTCGTATTTAGATATAAAAGTAGAAAACAATAGAGGAGTTTTTCGACCGTTTCCGACTGTTTTCATCCTTACAACTGAGTATTAAACTGTTTTTATCTTCTCACCCTTCTTCCTTCTTGGCTCTCTATCAAGCTGAATGCGACTCTGAGTACCATCCTTTCTGAACCTTAGGCTAACGATTTGTTAGCAAATGAGTAATGATATACCCAAGTTCAAAAAAAACGTCTTCTTCCTATGCCTATTTACCCAAAATGTCTTCTTCCTATGCCTATTTGGAGGCTCTTTTTGCTCTAGAGTAACATGCAACATGCATTTTGGATTTGGGTGTACCTGTTGGAGATAGTCTCAAACATGTTTTGTTTGGATAGGCTTATTCAGTTGTCTACGAAAACTGTGTATCTTTAGAAGATGGAGCTCCTGTTCTTCTCTCCTTCTCTCTCCGTCACACAAATAAATGTACATTTTATTTGTCGGTTCATTTTATTTTAAAAGGTCTTAATAAATATTATTTATTTTATTATAACTTATTTTATTATTAGAGATATTTTCATAATAATTTATTTATTATTATATTTTTTAAAAACAAATTTAAAAAAGATGAATGGTCAAATAAGAATCATAAAAAATTAAATATGTGCATTTATTTATGTGATGGATGGAGTAAAGTCCTGAATAAGCATGAGGTGTACTGAACTGGCAGACAGTTTACAGGAGCTCTCGGTGAATGCACGTCTGGGCAAATTGGAGCGCGTCGCGTCCCATGTATGGGAACTAGAGATCAGAGTAATAATAATGATTAATGGCGTGTGATAATATTCGGTGGAAGCTCATCAGTTCTTGTCTACCACTACTACAAAATGTTACTAAGAGAACGCCAGCCGTTTACATTAGAGGCGGTTTATTTTTCGAGCCGCCCCTATAGTGAGACGAGCCGTCCCTACCGTGGACACCATACGAGCCGCCCCTATAGTGACCACATTAGGGGCGGGCGGTGTCGAGCGCCCTACTATTATTAGGGGCGGTTCAATCACCGCCCCTAATATCGCGGTCCACAATAGGGGCGGCTCTATATTGAGCGCCCCTACGGTGGGATCCCGAATTTTGAAACGAGATACTAAAAATTAAAAATTCGTAAACAACCTCGGATGGAAAAACTTCCTACATATGAAATGTAGATCTCGAAAAAGTTATGAAATTTTGTAGTTGACCACTTTTTTACTTTGAAAATCATCTAGTCATGCAAAAGTCGTGTTCAAATGTCTCAAATTTGAAATTCAAATTTCGTAAACGACTTCGGATGGAAAAACTTTCTACATATGAAATGTAGATCTCGAAAAGTTATGAAACTTTGTAGTTGATCACTTTTTGCATTGAAATCATCTAGCCATGCAAAAGTTGTGTTGAATAGTCTCAAATTTGAAATTCAAATTTAAGTAAACGACCTCGAATGAAAAAACTTCCTACATATGAAATGTAGATCTCGAAAAGTTATAAAACTTTGTAGTTGACCACTTTTTATTTTGAATCCATTTAGAGCCTCAAATAGTCAATTTACACTCGGATTTGTATAATATATGGGGATCCCGAATGGAAACTTCGACTTCGTTTGTAAGAGTTACAAGTGGATTTACCAAAAGAAACTTTTCTGCAGGCAATAAAAACAACAGCTCTGAGGGTGAATTTATTTTGAATCCCAAGTGAATTTACACTCGGATTCGCTCATCTTTTCACTTTTCTGCAGGCAATAAAAACAACAGCTCTGAGGGTGTCTGCTTTACCCTATCAGGATTACTACTTCAGCGTGCTTTATTGCCTACTCCGATATCGTTTCAAAATAAATACAGAGTATACTTTTATTTTAGGATTGTAATAGAAGACAATAATTTTATTTATAAAGAGAAAGAATTTCACTCCTGGTCCCTCAACTTGGCTCAACTTAAATATTGTTGTCTCTGTTCCATTTTGTAGTTCGTCCCCTAGGAGTACGGTTAGGTGTCCAGATTTGATCCTTGTTGCATGCATGTAAACCTATTTATGTCCACATGCAGAGAATTTTGCATGCATGTGAGAAATAGCTAAAACGAACTATAAAAAGGAACGGAGGTAATAGCTTTTTTAGAAAATATTTGATCTAATTTAAAAAAAAATGAGAATAACAATCTTTTTAGAGTGGATGTAGTAATAATAGTTAACACACCTAAATTTTGACGGCCTTTTATCAAATAGGCTACCAGCAAACTAACGCCTTCTTTGGAGCAAAGGTTTTGAAATTACAAGGAGAAACGGACTGTAGTAATGGCTGATACATTGGAACCAATTGGACTTTGGAGCCAGCTGGTGGATGTTTGAAAGGAAGACTCTGAAAGAAGCTTAGGAAAGAGCATACTCTATACTTCTAAAGTTCCTTTGGAATAGCCTAATCCCCAAGAACTACAGAAGAATTGTTAGAAAACATTTATTGCTGCCAAAGAGTCTCATAGAAACTTTTTCTATAGAAATTAGATTCCTCTAAATTTCCTACGACCTCTATTCTTATCTTAGTGAAAAAAAAGCGCAAAAGGTGTGCTACCGCTAGGTGTTCTTGTACTTATTACTTTTTTTTTTACAAAAAAGCCCGTAATAATTGAGACTGCGTGGCTAATTATACAACTACAGTGTATGAGGTAGTAATACTTTATTCGTTTTAAATTATAGTTCACTTTAACTTTTTAGAATATATTAATTTTGATATGCACCTAGTTATCACTGTTTTAAGATACATACATGGTAAAAAAATGAATTAAAAAAATCAAAGTGAACAATAATTTAGAAAGATTATTTTTTAACCAATGCACACAGATGTTTTTACACCGCACCCTAGTCTATGCAGGCCAAAAAAGATAACAGGTCTAGGGGCAGTGAGGGGCTAGGGGCGAGATTTCGTGTGACATGTGATATGATGACGGAAGCGGCAGTACCTCTCCTCGAACATGCAGTCGCCCGTTGGACAATGCGTCGTGGGGCTGCATTGTCACATCAGATAGTACTAGTAGCACGATAGTGTGTTTAGAGGCCAAATTTTTCTCTAAAATTTTCTGCATTTCCATGGTATCTCATCACATCGAAACAATAAATGTACCAAAAAGATACATATCCGAGTATGAAATGTAAGTAAAATAATAATCTAGGTACATAGTTTAGAGGTACATTGCGAGACTATTCTTTGGACCCTAGTTATTCCATGATAGGATAATATTTATCACAAACAAACGAAATGCGCTAAAGTCTTTTTTTAGTTCGTTCTTGTGCCAAATTTTACTTAGAATTACCAAATTTTGCTCAAACGTTTGGGCTCTAAACACACCTTGCCCATGTACCGTAGTACAAGCGAGTCTCTCGGACTCCTAACGCCTCGTTTAGGTTCGTCTCGTTTAGGTGATGAAATATTTTAGGTTCGGTTCACGTAACACTTTTCATTTATATTTATAATTATTGTCTTATTATGAGTTAACTAAGTTTAAAAGATTTATATGTATATATAAAAATTATTTTAACGTATTTATGGAGCATTAAATGCTTTGGTAAACAGAATAACTAATTGTATAGTAAAATAAATCTTTTAAACCTAGTTAACCCATAGTAGAATAATAATTACTAAATACAAACAAAAATTGCTACATTATTTTTTACTTCACTTTTTAGCAACTTTTCAACAAGTAAACGCAGTTGAGTGGATGAAAACGACGGGAGAGTATAAGGTACAGTAACACAAGCCGCTCTGGGAGGCTTCTGTCGCCAGCTCGCGTTAAAAGTGGGCCTCGACAGATGCAGCGCACGTCGTATTCGAGCACCGGAACCGAATTGGGTGGGGGAGGTCCTCACCGTGAGGACTTACTCCCATTTTGCTCTAATATCTATATTAAGAGATTAGACCATGAACCCTAATCTCTATATTGATCCTTAAACCCTAATCTCTATATTATGAGTTGAACTCTAATCTCTATTTTAAATTTTGTACCTAATCTGTATATTAAGCCCCTAAACCCTAAACCCTACACATTAAATTGAACCATAATCTCTGTATTAAGCCCCTAAACCCTAATATCCATTTTAAGTCTTATACCCTAATCTCTATATTAAACCATAAACCATAATCTCTATATTCCCTAATCTCTACATTAAATTTTGTACCTTAATCTTTCTATTTAGAGTAAAATGGGAGGACCTCCCCCACCCAATTTATTCGAGCACCATAAGCCAGAAACTCCACACATGAAGTCATGAACTCAATGCAATACTAGCTAGTACTATGTAGTTCCCATAACGTTCGTTTTGCCTAAAAAAGATGATGCTCGTGTAATGGTGGAACTACAAACAACCTTAACATTAGTACCCGACAGTAGTTATTACCCCAAGATAAATACTCTAATACTATTAATTTTTAGCACATACAGTAATGAATAAGTTCACATGATTTTGAGGGTGGTCAAGATATAGATCTTCTTTCCATTTAACTACAATATGAGTGGCCTTAATTAGCCCTATCTAATAGTACAAATATACCCGTAAAATACCGGGGTTTTTTTTTTTTTGACAGCTAGAAGGAACGAGCAAGAGTGGGGGGTTAATGTAGCAACGACTGAGGGTGGTCAAAACAAAGTAAAAGTAAGAAAGTAAATTATCTTTTCAACAACCGTGCCTCGCTTCCTTCTTGATAACACTAGCAGTAAGTACTACACGACGAAACACACGCCGCGCTGGTCTAGCCCCTAAGCATTTCTCCTTCGCCGCCTCCCCTTTCTCACCGCAGCAGCCGCCTCCCCTTTCTCCCCGCAGCAGCCGCCTCCCAGTACATTTCTCCCCGCAGCAGCCGCCTCCCCTTTCTCCCCGCAGCTGCGCTCTCTCGCTCGCTGCCGCCCTCCATCTGGTACTAGAGGAACCCGCACCGATGGAAGGAAGGGGAGGGGAGGGGAGGAGGCGGCAACGGCAGCGCCGCGCTTGCGGCAACGGTGGAGGAGTCGGGCGATGCGGGTGGGGATCGCGCCGCACCGGCGCCAACGGGTGCGTTGAATCTCCATCCCAATGTTGCTCCGGTGCCGGTGGACGCTGGAGCCCTGGCGGAGCCAGTTCGGGATGGCGCCGTAAAGGTGCCTACCCCGGACCAGCTGCTGGACGGCGGCGTGGGCCGGGACGCGAGGAAGCGCGGGCACGGGACAGATGGGGGCGGGCGTGCAGGCGAGGCCGGGGTGCACGCAGGCCGGGGCGTCGTCGAGGGGAGCATGCAAGTACGGGCAGTAGACCTCGCCGGTAAGTCGCTGCCCACTACATCCGTCACGATACTCTCCCCCGTCAATTTTTAAGGCTACGCAATTTATTTTGCTCTATTGTTAATCTTCAAGACTGCATTTTTCTTCAATTTTCAAGCCTCTGTCAATTTTTGTATAGTAGTAAATAATCTTCAAGTTGGGTTAGTATGGTCATTTTCCTGTCAGGCTAAGCATTATGTAACTGTTGCCAATAGAAGTGCTCAGCTTGAGCCTGATTGCGAGCATGGGCATCCATGAGCAGCTCGTGGCGTCCACCCATGCTTTTGGCCACCGCATCCATACACGTCTCACTAGCTTCATAGAAGCGGATGGAGGGTGGATCATTTGGAACGGCATCGTCTTTGAGCACGGACTGGAAGTCGGTGTTGTAGATGTATTCTGCCCCTGGCAGCTAGTGCAGCCACTGGCGGGGCTAATCGCCCCTTAGGCAGCGTAGATAGATGGATGATGACTTTATTGGTAGCTTCGGTCTGGCCATCTGACTGTGGGTGGAACGTCGTCGTCATGTGGAGCTTGATGCCGGCTAGGCGCATGAGCTCCTTCCAGAAAATGGAGGTGAACATCGGGTCGGAGACGATGGACTGTGGAGTGCCGTGTGAAGAAGGCTTGCGCTACGGACTACGCCGAGTAAGGGTTAGCCAAAGGGATTAGGATACTTGCTGCCCACACGGGTCAGGGCCTCGGTGAAGTCCATCCCAATGTTCATCCAAAACAGACGTTTGTTGGCCCTTGATTTCCCTGCACAGGTGAGCTTGCTCACCAGCACTCACTCAAACTCACGGATGTAGGTAGAAGAGATGGCTGCACGAGCAGCACCAGTAGCTCTGAATTGTGAATGGCTGAACTGAAACTGTGAACTATTCGTCGCTCCTAGGGAGTGCTTGGCCGAAGACTGAGCAGCAGCCCACCTCTGCTGCTGGTCTTGGGGAAGACGATCCCCTGATCCACCGTCCCCTTTGACACGTAGCGCAGCAGCTGTTTCACTACAATCTAATGATCCTCACCGCGGATACTCCATGAATCGACTGACATACCCGACCATGAACGTGCTGTCCACCTTCGCCATGGTACTATTCTTTGATAGCTTCACTCTTTCCAACATCGGAGTCGTGCACGACTTGCAGTTTGCCGTGCCGCTGTGCTCCAGCAGTTTCTCTGTGTAGGAGCGCTGGCTAGGGAGATGGAGTTGCTGCCTTGCTTCACCCAATGCCGAGATAGTAGGGGAGCGAGCCGAGATCGCTCATGCGGAATCGAGCCGCCATTTCGTGCTTGAAGCCATTGATGTCGTCGGTGTGCGCTCTGGTGTCAATCAAGTCATCCACATACACATTGATGATGAGCTCCTCCTTCCCTGTCATCATGTTTAGAGCGCGTGCTCTGTTGCGCAGCGTGCAAATTCAAGCGTGCCCAGGGTGGCGTCGAGCTTAGCGTTCCACGCTTGCGGTGCCTGCCTCAGCTCGTACAGGGCCTTGTGTGGCCTCTCTGCTCCCTTAACAGCAAAGCCCGAAGCTTGCTTGACGAAGACCATCTTTGGTAGCTCGCCGTTGAGGAACACCAATTTCATGCCCAGGTGGTGAATGTGTCTGCCCTTGCTGCAAGAGCCAGCAGCAGGCGGACAGACTCCATGCATGCCACCGGCGCAAAGACTTCTTCGATGTCGACGCCTTCACGTTGGACGAAGCCGTGAGCAATGAGACATGCCTTGTTTTTGATGTTGGTGTTGTGCCCGTCCCACACCCACTTCAGCCCAATTGGCCGACAGCCTAGGGGTGGATCAATGAGCTCCCACATCTTATTTTCTCATTCGCCTTCATCTCCTCGAACATCACCCACCCCCAGTTTGCATCGCACTCGGCCTGCACGAACGTTGGTGGCTCCTCTGCGCTAAGTAGCCGGCTTGCTAAGCTTGGAGCAGCCAAGTCGATCATCGGGGAGGTTGTCCACCCTGTTGAATCACACCTCATCACCTCGTGGAAGGCATCCACATACTCGTCGATATCGCTGGAGGGGTCCCCGGTTCTGCCGCTGGGACTGTGGGTGGAGGCGTGTGCGTGGCCGCTGCTGGAGACTGGTCGCCCACGCCCGTCATGGCCGGACTTGGCGGCTCAGCTGGCGCCGCCCGAGCAGCTGGACTTGGCGCGGCCATCATCTTTTTTTGCGATTCTCTGCTCCATCATCTCCGTTTACGCGGATGACCATGTGCTGATGACGAATGTTCTGCTAACGCCGCTGGCTTCCCCCGTGCCTAGATCCTTCCAATCTGAGGCCGTCATTTCATTTAACACCACATTCCACTAGACCACCACCTTGCCTCCTTTCAGATCGTACTTCTGGTAGGCCTTGCTTCCCTCCTCATAGCCTAGGAGCACCATCCAAGTGCTCCTTTCCTCAAGCTTGATGAGGTTCAGCTTCATCTTCTTGACATGGCTGGTGCACCCAAATATCCTGAGAAAAGACGTCGGGCTTTCTACCGATCCAAGCCTCGAGCAGCGTCATGCCCTTCAGGGCCTACGTTGGCGCGTGGTTGAGGATAAACACTGCCTGCTCATCGCCTCTCCCCAGAACTCTGTTGGCATTCCCTTCACCTTCAACATTGGCCGAGCGATGCCCACCATCTTTTGGTTTTCGTCGCTCCACCGCGATGTTCTGTTGCGGCGAGTACGCCATGGGGTGGTGGCGCACCACACCCTGATCTGCACAGTACGCAGTGAATTCCACCGACGTGAACTCACCGCCACGACGCATAGCTTCTTTCTAGACTCTACCTTAGCTCGCGCCTGGAACCCGCCTGATTGCCATCGCTGCCTCATCCTTGCTGCAATAGTCCACGATCAGCAAGAAGTAGTGCTTCTTGCCATGCATGGTGGGCTCAATAGGCCCGCAGAGGTCGTCGTGGATAAGCTTCCCTGCTAGGCAGTGTGCTGGCATGCTTGATGTGGGGTAGCCCATGCACCATCTTCTCTAGCCGACCAAGCGTGTCAAAGCTAAGATGGCCGAACTAGGCATGCCACAGCCATGGCTCCTTGGTGTGCCGCACTGCTAGGCACACCGGCTGCTCCACCTTCAAGTCAAGCAAGTAGAGTTGTCTTTGCTCCTTTGCTACTAGCCTCTACTCCCGGTCCCAAATCCTTAGGATCCTGCTCTTGACTAGGACCTCACACTCGCGCTTGTCTAGCTACACGATGCTTATTGACAGTATTAAGCCTAAGCACTTGTATATTACTTTTCTGCACTTTACCTTTATGCATTAGAGGTCCCCTGACTCTCAAGTTGATCATGAGAAGCCTTGGCAACCAAGTTTTTTTTTTTTTTTTTTTTTTTGAACTTAAACCGGGGGGGAGAGCTTCCCCACCTTTTTCATTCAAAAAGAACCAGACAGTCCGGTTGCCTGGATCAAGGTACATCAGAGACGATACAAGTATTGAGGAACACACGCCAGCCATCGAGGCTGTCGTACAGAGGGGAGCCTTTTGCGCCAAATTACAAAATCATCACGCACCCGGATCAGCGTCCGTCTACAACTAGCTATCTCATGTCTGAAAACTTCGTTGTTCCTGCTATCCCAAAGCCGCCAGAGAATTGTGAGTAGGACAAATGGCCAGAGAGACTTATCGAGTCCTGGTGGAGTATCTGCATCCCAGATGGCATCGTCTTGGAGATGAGCAACGTGCTGGAGGCCAGTTATCGTCCACAGGTTTGAGCTACTCGGGCAACCGAAGAAGACATGGTGGCGGTCTTCGATGGACCCTGTGCAACGCTGGCATCGATCATCTTCAGTAATGTGCTTTGCATGTAGATTGGACCGTGTACTCAGGCGATCTTTGAAGTACAGCCAAGCGAAGATCTTCACTTTGTTGGGTAGACGTGTTCCCCAGATCCGGCGTCCAGCGCCATCAGCCGGGTCCCCAGCCTCATCCAGGGCAGCATACGCAGTCTTGGTGGTGAAGGGCCGCCCAGTAAGTTTGAGCAGCCTGGTGTCAGCTCCTTCGCCTAGCCGGATTTCCTTGCAAACGAGACAACAAATTGTCCAACTGGCTGGCAGCCGTGTTAGTGAGCCGAGGCCTGAGACGCAAATCAAACCCATCCCCAAAAACACACTGCACCGAGACATTAGGCCGGGTGGTATGAGAGAACCTTGGCAACCAAGTAGCCTAGAGCTTCTTACTTTATGCAAGAATATTCTAAGTAGTTGGTAGAGGCCCTGCTCTATATAAAACAGCAGCCATCCCCTTTGTTAGAAATGCCTTTGCAAACTTTTCAATCCAATCAAGCGACCCTCTGGTCAAGCTGACGTCTGCCACAAATTACTTGATATTTGGGCAACACTAATGATGCTCTAACACAGCTGCGGGATGCAGTACACATCCGTCAGAACGCGGTGCTCTTGTTTTGGCACAGGAAGATGATGGCGCCACGACCTTGAATCTCCACCTTCGATCCTTTACCAAACTTCACTGACGCCGTCACGCTACCGTCGAGCTCAGAGTAGGCATCCCTGGAGCTGGTCATGCGGTTGCTAGCACTGGAGTCCAAGTACCACCTCTGCACCACATCGCCGCCCACTTGTCCAAGGTTAGACTTGGGCACGCGACTCGTTGTGATAGATGGCATGTAGTGCCTTCCCCTGCTTCGCAGCAGCCTCCACATCAGCTGGCTCCAACTCTAGCTCAATGTCATGTAGCGCACATAACATCGCCATAAGGAGAGTTGTCCCATCGTCATCCACCTGCGCCAGTTGAGCCTCGGCCTTCTCCTAGTTCAGATACTCCTTGCCCAGTTCCAGTCTTCCCGCAGCACTGGCAGGCGTTCAGGTTGACTTCTTTTTTCTGTGGAGCCTTGACGTGGGGCTTGCCATCACTACTGTGGCTGCTGGAGCCTTCCCCGTATCGTCTCTCCTTCATACGGGCAGCCCACTCCTCGGTCGGCAGCAACCGGCAACTTACCGCTGTTCGTTGTCGCTGTCGACTCAGTGCGCTTCTCCATCACTCGCAAGCGCCCAGTCAAGTCCTCAATGGTGAGGGTTGATAAGTCCAGCATCGTCTCAATGGAGAGAGAGATTTGGGTGTACTTGTATGACACGACGCGCAGGTGAACTGCTGCTAGCTGGTGCCTTTAATTTCTATTTATAGCCTTCCTAGAAATTTCCTAAGAGAAGAACTTGACTTGCAGTCTAGTCTTCTGCTGCTATTCAGCAACTTTAACCAAGGACAGCAGTAGATTATCTTACAATGTTGGCACCGGAAGAGGAACGAGCAGGCTTGTGGGGAGCAAGTGCTCTGATTTGTAGCGTTGGTAGGTGGAGTTTTTTTTTTTTTTTTAGAAAAGGCTACGCGCGCGGATGTAGTCCTGGACCACCGTGCACATGTTCGGTGAGTGGAAGTCACAGCTGAGATGATGCAGGGTGTGTTGAACGCCTTAATGGCCATCATCATGGACTGCAGCGAGGAGTTCCCGGAGAATGGCCACAGGCGAGATGTAGAGACGCCCCTTGAATGCCACTATAGTTCCTTATGGAACGTGTGTAGTGATGGGGTTAAGCCTAGTTTCAAGCTACTTTTGTTAGTTTACTTTGATCATGCATTAGGTTGTCTAAAGGGTGTTTAACTAGTTACCTTAGCAGCCAAGTTACCTTACTTTTGCTTTAGCATCTTTGTTTACATTAACACATATTAACATAAATTTTTTTTGGACACAGGTGGTCTCCTAGTCCTTTTTGGAGCTTTGTGATTGAACAGACTCAATCAACAGGGGAGGCAATGTTTTCCTGTGCATTGTGCAGTAAAGAGCTTGTCATCGGTAGCAATGGTTCGATAAAGTCAGTGGTTGAAAGGCATATCAAGGGCGCATCTCCCTGTTCGAAATTGACTGAAGCTGTACTGAAATTTGATCGTATACTTGAAGAAGAAAATGCGAAGGGGAAAAGAAAGGGAGTGCCATTGTCTGCTCCGAGTGTGAAATTTCAAAAGCTGGGAGATGGATCAGATGCTCTAGCAGCGGTTGAATCACAATCAGAAAGGGATGCGGTGGAAGATGTCCTGAAAACTCTTGCTGACCAGCAGCAAAAGGTGTTAGCTGGATTGGAAAATTGGCAAGCTCAACATGAGGCATCCCAAAAAAAGTTCCAGCAGGATCTTGTAAACCGCTTGGAGGTTCAGCATCAAAACATCCGACAAGAGCTGATCAATCAGTTTCAGTTGTTTAGCCAGCAAACTCTCCAAGGCTTCGAGACTGCTAGACAACAAGATCAAGCGAATCAGGAAGTTTTGTACAACCAACAGCTGTACAACCAACAACTTCCAACAAGCCGTGCTGAATAACCAGCAAGAGATGATGGCTGCCCAAAATGTCATCCAAGCAGCCTATAATCATAATCTGCTGCACTTTGGGTTTCAGAACCCGGGTCTGATGGGAGTAGGAAATCTTGATGGTCAGCTGGCAATGCAACAGGGTCTGATGGGAGGAGGAAACCTTGATGGTCAGCTGGCAATGCACCAGGGTCTGATGGGAGGAGGAAACCTTGATGGTCAGCTGGCAATGCACCAGGGTCTGATGGGAGGAGGAAACCTTGATGGTCAGCTGGCAATGCACCAGGGTCTGATGGGAGTTGGAAACCTTGATGGTCAGCTGGCAATGCACCTGGGTCTGATGGGAGGAGGAAACCTTGATGGTCAGGTGGCAATGCACCAGGGTCTGATGGGAGGAGGAAACCTTGGTCAGCTGGCAATGCAGCAGGGTCTGATGGGAGGAAACCTTGACATGGCAAATGCAATGGGGAATATTGCCAATGAGTTAGGAGCACTGCAGGCTGGACAGAACTGGGCTGTTGGAGATCCACCGATACAGGGAAATTGGCTGCAGGATAATGATCAATTCATTGTGCAAAACTGGTACATTGGTCAGATTGATGAGTCTGTTGGGAGTTGGCCGGGAAACTAACACATGATGGTGAGTTGTTCTAGTTTTGTATACAATGAACTTGGTAGGATGCTTCCTAGGTATAATTTGTGGCAGGAATAGAATAGCTCAGTTTGTAGCCTATCATTTGGAATTTGGATAAATGTGGTTTTGCTTCAAAACATTATGCATGAACTTAATCTTGTACATAGAATAGCTCATTCTGTAGCTTATCATTTGGAATTTGGATAAATGTGGTTTTGCTTCAAAACATTACGCATGAACTTGAGCTATAAGAGATGTTTCTGTAATCTTTTGTACGAGTATTACTATGAAGTTATTAAATTAAATGCTTTGTTGGACAGGCCGAGTACTTGGAAGGTTCATCTGACAATGGGACTGAAGCTCGAGATATTTGTACCTGAGAGGCTGAGACTGCAGATCGACCACCTAGATGTGTTGTATTGTTCCTACTGACACTTGTGTCATGTCTACCTTATGCAATTCTCGTGTCTCTGCAGCTGTGTATCGCATAGACATATATATATACACACACAATATATGGAGTTACAGGCTGCATGTGTTGTGCAAGGTCTGGTGTTTTTTTGGAAAAAAGGGACAAAAATGGGATTATATGGAACACTTAATTGTATTTGGCTTGCTGCCAGGCAGCTGGGTGTGCAACTCTATCATGTGATTTGATAGTAATATACTAAGTAGCTCTGTGCAAATGATGTCTGATTCATGCAGTTGTGAGCGTGTTACCATGGTTGAAGTATGTGTGGTCTTTTTTATTTATTAGGACCGTGAAGTGAGTTTCAATCCTGAATGCACGGTTATAGGATGTTGGGCTGCGGACTTGCGGCTGATGCATTTATTTTTTGTAACTACAAACAAGATTTATTTCAACAGCATCTGTTAAGAGGGTTACAGAGTTAATGGCCACTGATTGAAGAGCTGCCATTAGAGGACACTGGGTTACATGAGCGCTATTGGAACAGGTAAAAGAAAAGTTCAGGCTGTTGAGCTCTGAAGCTAAAACAGCCTGTCTAGATAAAGAGTGCTGTCTGATTAATGTTTCTCATGATCTTGAAAAGTCCTGTGCTTCTGTGCTTTGTGTAGTTCATGAAGAGCTGAGTGAAGTGCTTTGATTCTCCAATCCCGAGGGTCCGATTGGTCTGAGGCATTTAGAAAAAGTACCAGCTCTTGATTGTCTGATAGGAAGTTGGTATGTTGCAGATGCGTCCACGTATGTCTATGGACTTGGAGCTGCCCACGTACGTGTAGTCTATGGAGTTGGAGTCTGCGATGGAGACGCTCTCACCAGATTATTTATTTAGTTTCAAATCACGTAGCAGGGCAGCCAGCCAGTCATCTTCTAAATCGTCCATGGTCACCGACCTGAATCAGGTCACCTGATGACGCATCCAACTCTACTCTTCGAGCCTGACGTCAGCATGACAGCAAGATGACATCATATACCACATTTTCTTAGTAAAATAAAATCTGAAATACAAAACAAATAAAAAAACAGTGCACAAGTCGTCGTTGATGCAGCCGATTTGCGAGATTTACCGCCTCACCATGGTCACGGTCCATAGATTGTTTTCATTTTCTCTTCCCCCACTTCGGGTCCAATCCGTTAACTTATTCCAGCACACATTCTTACGATGAAACCACTTTGCTTTCTTCGGCAGTCTCAAGCGGTCGGATCACGACACATGCAACGCAACCTGCGTTACACTGCACTGCACGCTTACAACATAGGATAGGAGGAGTACACGAGGAAATGTGTGGCTCCTTTCCGTCACTGGAATGATTCCGGCAGCGGCTATCTGGCAAGGAAGGCCCCGCGCACGGTGGTGAAGGACAGCGCGCCACCGCCGAACACCTGCGTCCACCCGCCCACCTGCCTCCCCTGGAACCATGGTCACCAGGGTCATGCTGCCAGTAGCGGGATCACCGAGTCCTGGTCGCCGCTGTACACCAGCATCGGGATGCCTGACTTTACCACCCTGCTCACGATGTTGACCGTCGGTATCTACAGGTCCAGCTGCTTGTATTCCAGAATGCTGTTTGAATTGCATTACAACGTCAGTCAATCAGAATTCAGAGAGCAAGTTCAGACAGAGTATGCAGGTTCACTTCACCTGCTGCAGACCGTCCACCTCTGCACGCCGTCGGTGAGGCGCACGTGCATGGCCTGCTGCACGTCCTTCCGGTTCAGCTAGTTCATCGTCTCGTCCTCCACCCACACGTCCAGCTCCCTGCTCCCTTGCTGCATGCATGCCTCAGTATTCAGCACAAGAAAATGTATACAATTCCGCTTGTTGGGTGTGAAACTGGACTTGACGTGGTTCGAACCATGTATAGCATGCACCATGAATCATTGAAGAATGATACAGTTTGGGCACGCAACTTCAGCTTCATGCAAACTGTTGAGCTTCAGAGCAGTCAGCACAAGAAAACGTATACAATTCCGCTTGTTGGGTGTGAAACTGGACTTGACGTGGTTCGAACCATGTATAGCATTCACCATGAATCATTGAAGAATGATACAGTTTGGGCACGCAACTTCAGCTTCATGCAAACTGTTGAGCTTCTTCAGAGTAGTCTACACTAATACGATCATAACTCCATGATCCATGGTCCAAATGATGTGAAATTGGTTGCATTCAAAAGCTAAATGTATAAGCTTTCCAAAAAGTCCTCATGGACCTCCAAAGCTTCAAAGAATCAAGAGTTGTGACTATTTCTTTTTGGTGCTTCGTGCTGTCAGCTAGGTGGCTTGTTGGTTCGAGTTGTGTGCAAACCATCTTCTCTCCTTCTTATGTAAACCTTCTAGTGATCTTCTTGGCATGTGTTTGTGCAAGAGGCCCATGATTACAATCACTTGTATTAGATGGTGAATGATCTTCATAAGATAAAACATTAGGAGTTATCATGTCCTCATCACATTCACACCCCATGTTATATTTACGGAGTTCAACATGAACGCCCTTTCCCGGCAAGATTTTTACCGATAGCGGCGCTCGGTAACGCCTTTACTAAGCACAAATGTATCTTTACCGAGCACATCCGGCGCTCGGTAAAGGACCGCCCTCCGGTAGTGCTAGTACACCTTGTATGAAGCTTAGACGTCTCTGCAAATCTTGATCTTATCAAAATTTGTAAAGTACCGTGTAATGGATCACCACGTTTCTCCTATTCATTCACTTATTTACATGCTACTGTCATTCACTAGGTAGTATTTGGTTCGCGAGACGGGGACATCTAGCTAGAATATTCATTTCAAGCTAGTGTTTGGTCATGACTTCCACCCCTTTTCACCTAGGAGACGCGTGACCGAGTCCTGCCACCTAGGACAAGCGTTAGTTCGCTCCATCGCAGGCGAGCAAGCTCTTTCGCAGCCATGCCGCTAGGGCGAGCGGTGTGGCTAGGCCCACATGTCAGGTCATCAATCGCACCCTTTTTTTAAGAAATCACACCTTTGTTGGTCGCCCTACTTGGGCTGTTGGGCATTTACCGAAGCCATCTCTACAACATATCTGGCGATACATTCTCATTCCTTTCAATGATCCTGATTACACTTGGAGTAGAACCTAATTGGATTTTTCCAGTCTCAACTCAAGCGGTCCGACCACGACACATGCAACGCAACCTGCGTTACCTGCACTGCACGCTTACAACATAGGATAGGAGGAGTACACGAGGAAGTGTGTGGCTCCTTTCCATCACTGGAACGATTCCGGCAACTGTTGTCCGGCGAGGAAGGCCCTGAAGAGGCCGAGCGAGCGCTCGGGCTGCTAGAAGGGCACCACCAAAGACCTGCGTCCACCCGCCCACCAGCTTCCCCTTGAACCAAGGTCACCAGCGTCATGCTGCCAGTCAGCGGGATCACCGAGTCCTGGTCACCGCTGTACACCAGCATCGGGATGCCTGACTTCACCACCCCGCTCACGATGTTGACCGTCGGGATCTGCAGGTCTAGCTGCTTGTACTCCAGAACACTATTGAATTGCATTGCAGCGTCAGTCAATCAGAATTCAGAGAGCAAGTTCAAACAGAGTATGCAGGTTCACTTCACCTGCTGCAGACCGTCCACCTCTGCACGCCGTTTGTGAGGCACGCGTGCATGGCCTGCTGCACGTCCTTCCGGTTCAGGTAGTTCATGTTGGAACCGAACGACGCCGGAACGTCGTGGAACGCCGAGCTCGCCGCGAAGCGGTGACCGTGATCACCACTTCAACAGATTGAAACTAGAGAAACAAAAGCAAAGGTAAATTGTGATTTAATTGCTGCCCAACCGCAGCCCCTCATGTCATCTTTATTTGATATATATAGCCATGAGGCTCCCCACGTCGTGACAGCCCGGGACACATCGTCTTTGCACCGCGACGAGCATCTCATGCGCCGTGGTCGACACGACGTGGCGATTACAGACACCGACTCCATCCTATCGTAACCAAGCATGACAATGGCCACGCTAAGACTCTAAAACATGCTAGACTCCAATAGCAATACTCCCTGATCTACTATAACGAAATTACATGACTCTTTGCAACACTTAATGACTAACAAATCACCCCCTAAGCTGTTGCACATCAATGACACCAAGAGCAGTCCGTAGCTCTACAAACTTGACGCGCCCGAGAGGTTTGGTAAAGATGTCTGCTAGCTGACCAGCCGTTCCAACATGCTCGACCTCCACTCTCCCTTCCTCAATACATTCTCGAATGTAATGATATCTTGTATCAATATGCTTGCTACGATCATGGTGAACTGAATTCCTGCTCAACGCAATTGCCGACATGTTATCCATCAACAACTTCACCGGTGTCTCCTTCGTTCCCAGCAAATCAGCCATGAGTCGGCTCAACCAAACGCCTTGACAAGCTGCTGCAGCTGCTGCAACGTACTCAGCCTCACACGAAGACAAAGCCACAATTTTCTGTTTCTGAGATGCCCAAGTCACCAAGCTATTTCCAAGAAAGTAAATCACACCCGTGGTGCTCTTCCTGTCTTCTGAATCTCCAAAAAATCACCATCCACCGAAACCTAGCAAGATCGGTTTCATAACGCAACCATAGCCTGTGGTGCCCTTCACATACCTCAGTACACGCTTCACAGCAGCCCAATGAGCTTTTCCAGGAGCTTCCATGTACCTGCTAACCACCCCCACTGCATATGCTAGATCGGGTCTGGTATTCACCAAGTACCTGAGGCCTCCAATTATACTCCTATACGCTGTTACATTCACAGCTTCAGATTCTCTTCCCTTTGTGAGTTTGAACCGAGGCTCCATAGGCGTGTCAGACGAGTTACAGTTTGCCATCCCTGCATTCTCAAGTATCTTGACCACATATGCTGCTTGGTTCAGTGTTATTCCTCCTCTTCCTTGCTTCACTTCAATCCCCAAGTAATAGCTATGAAGGCCGAGATCACTCATGTTAAATTTCTGCTGCATCTCCATCTTGAACTGATTGATGTCCTCAATCTTTGGCCCCAAGATAATAAGATCATCAACATAAACACCCACTATTAGAAGAGAATCCTTGCTACCTCTTTTGTACACGGCATTGTCCAGTTTGCTTCTAACAAAACCGAGAGCAGACAACTCTTTATCAAGCTTATAATTCCAGGCACGCGGGGCTTGCCGTAAACCATACAGTGCTTTCTTTAACCTCAACACCTTATCTCCCTTGCCAACTACGAAACCAGGGGGCTGCTGTACAAACATGGTTTCCAAGAGATCTCCATTCAAGAACGCAGACTTCACGTCCATATGATGCACCTCCCAACCTCCATGTGCTGCTAGAGCCAACAGAACCCTCACTGTCTCTATTCTGGCAACCGGTGCAAATACCTCGTCAAAATCCACTCCATGGTGTTGTGCATACCCCTTAGCGACCAACCGTGCTTTGTGCTTCACCACATTGCCCTCAGGGTCCTTTTTAACTTTGAACACCCACTTGAGACCAATTGCCTTGTGATTCCTTGGTAGCTCACTAACTTCCCAAGTCCGGTTTGCCTCGATCGCCTGCATTTCAGCCTACATTGCGTCCCTCCAACATGCTTCTGTCAGAGCTTGTTCCACCGAGTGTGGCTCCTCAGCTGCAATGAGACATAAGCCACTGTATTCCAACCGAAACGGAACAGTTGAGTCTAGTAAATCCGGTAGTGTTCGATACCGGAGTGTCACTCCTTCTGAATCTTCTTCAGCTCCCGTGGGTGGCGTAGCCCAATGAATTCCTCCATTTACTCCACTTGCCGATGAACCAGGAGTGCCTACTATCGATGATGGGGTGCCAAGAGTTGGAGTTGTGGGAACAGATGAGCCAAGTAACACAGAATCTGCAGAATCGCCCGCGGCACCAGTCTCTGAACTTGAACTGTCTGAACCAGTCGCCCCGGCTATTGTCGGATCGACTACAGTAACATCTTCAGGCCAACTGAAAACAGCCTCCTCAGCTTGCTCGACTGCATTGTCCACTGCTTCTGTTCCACTCACCCCCCCAAGTCCAGCTCTTCTTTTCATCGAAAATAACATCTCGAGAGATCATGAGTCGTTTATTCACCGGATCATAGACTCGGTAAGCTTTTGAGTACGGCTCATATCCGAGAAAAATACCAGGAACAGTCCTGTCACTTAGCTTAGTAACACCTGGTCCAACCTTCTTTGCATAAGCCACACAACCAAAGGTTCGTAGATGTCTGACACTAGGTTTCTTCCCATACCAAGCTTCATAAGGTGTCATGTTATACAGACTTTTCGTCGGTGCTCTATTCAGCAGATACACTGCCACCATCATTGCTTCACCCCAAAAACGCCCTGGCACTTGTTTTGATTTGAGCAAACATCGTGCCATCTCCACCACCGATTGATTTCTCCTCTCGACGACACCGTTTTGCTGTGGTGTAAAGGGTGCAGTGGTGTTGTGTTTGATGCCATGAGCATTACAATAGACTATAAACACACCCGAATTAAACTCCCCTCCTCGGTCCATTCTGAAAGCCTTCAGACGTAATCCCGATTCCATCTCTGCAGCTGCCTATATCTTCTTAAAGCTCTCAAACGCCTCATCCTTCGTCTTCAAGAGCTCTATCCACATATAGCGACTGAAGTCATCGACTACTAACAAGAAGTACAGCTTACCACCCGGTGTTGGAGGTGTCACCGGACCGCAAAGATCTCCATGCACCAACTCGAGTCCCGTAGTGGCTCGATATGAACTCGCCTGTGGAAACGGCTTGCGATGATGCTTGCCAAGAGCACAACCATCACAGACCTGTTCCCCTCGCTGTATCAATGGTATTCCATCCACCAGCCTCTTCGACCCTAAGTCACGAAGTGATCTGAAGTTGAGGTGCCCAAACCGGGCATGCCAGAGCCACCCCGTCTCATCCAGCTTTGACAATAAGCAGATCGGGGACGTGAGATTCACTGTCATGATGTACAGCTGATTTTTCCTCTCGGCCTTGACCAGCAGGTTCAGGTTGCCTTGACTTCGCTCATAGACTGTCATCACGCCTTTGTCGATTTCGACTCGACACCCAGCTTCTTCCAGCTGACCGAGGCTCACGATGTTGCACCGTAGTGAGGGTATGTAGTACACTTCAGTGAGAACACGGTGATTTGAGTTCTTCCCGGCGATCGTGACCGCCTCGATCCCGCAAATCTCCACCCTTGAACCATCACCAAACCTGACAGCACCTTTCACCGATTCATCTAGCGATGTCAACGAATCATGGCATCCTGTCATGTGGTTAGTTGCTCCCGTATCCAGCACCCAGGCTCCTGCATCATAGGTGGAGGGAAACACGCGTTCTTGATTCAGAAACACGTTCTGTCCTCCGACCGTTGTGGTACGCATCACATTGCACACTTGGGCAACCAACAATGCTCCATTGTCCCCATCAGCGTTCACATGATGTGCCACATCCTGCTTTTCACCCTGTGCTTTCTTCCTCGGACACTCTTTGCGCCAGTGCCCATAGACTCCACACTTGCCACACTTTCCCTTCCTTCTCGGCGTGTCCTGGGACGAAGCTCCTGCGTCCCGTGCGCCTCCGTCACCGCCCTTGGCGTTCCGTGGCTTCCAGTGCTTCTTCTCTTGGGTCTGTTGACCCCCACTCCCTCCTTTGAAGTGCGAACCAGATGAATCAGACATCATCCGGCTCTTGTTTTGCGCAGCCCACTCCTCCTCCGTCAACAAGAGTTTCCCGGCCTTCTCTGCTACCTGATCGACAGATGGATCAAATCTCTCCTCAGCAGCCCTGAGATGCGCCACCAGATCCTCAATGGTGAGAGTTTTGAGATCCTTTACCATCTCAACTGCCACTGCCACTGCCACCTGAGAATACTTTGCCGGCACAACACGTAGAAATTTCTTCACCACCCTCGTGTCAGTCACGCTCTCTTCCCCGAGCCCACGCAGATCAGTTACCAGCTTGGTAATGCGAAGCGTGAATTCATCAATCGACTCTCCGGGCTTGAACGCTATCGCCTCAAACTCACCCAAGAGCTTCTGTGCATTGACTTCCTTCACACGATCCGCCCCAAGACGCATGGTCTTGATTGCTTCCCAAGCATCCTTCGCCGTCTTCTTGTTGAGTAGCATGGAGTGCATCTCGAACGGAACTCCCCGGAGCATAGAACCCAACGCCAAACGATCTAGACATCTCTCAACTTTCTCACCCTTCTCGATGGCTTCCCACAGATTCAAACCTTCAAGGTTACACTGAATATGAGACGCCCAACCCTGATAGTTAGATCGGGTCAGCACCGGCCATGTCAAGTTCGCGGTCGGATTGAACGCCTTGTCCATATCAGTCTTGCCGTCGCCCATGGTGATCAAAACTTCGTTCTGCCAAGCTTCTTGTGATTCGAGATGAACGGCTTGCTTCTTCCTCCTCTACAACCTCTCGCCTCCTCGGAACGTCCCCCCGTAGCTCCGATACCAGTTGTTGGAACCGAACGACGCCAGAACGTCGTGGAACGCCGAGCTCGCCGCGACGCGGTGACCGTGATCACCACTTCAACAGATTGAAACTAGAGAAACAAAAGCAAAGGCAAATTGTGATTTAATTGCTGCCCAACCGCAGCCCCTCATGTCATCTTTATTTGATATATATAGCCATGAGGCTCCCCACGTCGTGACAGCCCGGGACACATCGTCGTTGCACCGCGATGAGCATCTCATGCGCCGTGGTCGACACGCCGTGGCGATTACAGACACCGACTCCATCCTATCATAACCAAGCATGACAATGGCCACGCTAAGACTCTAAAACATGCTAGACTCCAATAGCAATACTCCCTGGTCTACTATAACGAAATTACATGACTCTTTGCAACACTTAATGACTAACAGTTCATTGTCTCGTCCTCCACGCACACGTCCAGTTCCCTGCTTCCTTGCTTCATGCATCATCATTCAGCAAAAGAAATAAAATGTATACGATGAAAGCAACACAACATACAGTATATGCACATGCTAATGCTGAACCTGAACCAAGGTAATGCCATGATGACCCTACTGACCTGAGGGGCGAGGATCTGGGACTACATGAGCACCGACGAGATGCAGACGTCCAGGGTGACGTCGTACTTGTCGACGAACCTCGCTTTCGTCTTCCTCGTCACTGGCTCATCACCCCGCCACGGGCCGTGCTCGAGGGGAGCCGTGGTAGTACTCGCTCACGCATCTGCGCGAGTAGTTGCACACCGCCCGTGAAGATGTTGTAGGTGGAATCGGATATCGGGCCGTCGGCGACCCCCGAAGAACTTCGGCCCGCGAGTTGAAATCCGTGGAGAATTCCAAAGACCGGATTGCCAAGCTATTTTTGTAGGTGAAAAAATAGGAGTAATTGCTAAGCTTGCCGAGTAATTACTCTAGTCCGGTGTATAAGGTTGTCAGAAATCGCTTACAGCAATGCCTTTTAGATTGAATAGCTTCTCCCTTCTTGTTGAACTCAACCATGCGCTGCGCTAATTGTGGGATGTAGTGGCCTGAAAAGATAAACATCCCCTAATTAATTCAGGGGATCGAGATGGACCATGAAGTGACAGATTCAGATGCTAAGACACTCGAGTCAAATGGCTTTACTTACCGGCATACACCCTCCGTCCCAAAAAGGACATTTTGGGTTTTCGTGCTACAAGTTTGACTCGATTTGTTGTACCTAAACCCTAATTGAGCACCAATGAGCATTATTGTACCTAGGAGACTACACAAATCCCGTTGTTGTAGGTGATAAAGTACAATGCTACCTAACTAGAAGATATTGGGTTAGCGGTCAAAGTTTCCTCATGTACCTACAATGGCTATGAGATAAGCAGTCTCATAATGGTATATTAGTCACAACTCGCTTACCAGAGGGAGGTAAATACCTTACAATTAGATATGTGTAAATCTGGTAGATTTATTCACAAATATTTGTCTGCCTCTAGCATTCACAATTTTTTTTTATAGAATTGGCATAGAAGGTTACAAAGTTTAGGGGGAGACAACCCCTAATGTGGTAGCTCATAATCGTGATCATGAGGATCACAAGTTAGTCCCGAAGACTAATAGGTCCTGAAGACTTAATATGCATGAACTGGTCCAAATAATCGGTTGGTCTTGAAGATCTCATCCTAAGAACAAATTGTTGTACTCTTTTTCCCTTGATCAAGTTTTCCCAAAGGGTTTTCTCATGCAAGGTTTTTAATGAGGCAACACGTGTAACATAAAAGAGATGCATACATATAACATAATTTGGCCAAGGGGGAGTGTTGTAAAAGTAGAGTCAATAGTAGTGTAAATACTTTGACTCTGAAGGTGGCCAAATTAATACACAGGAGGAGAAAATATCAGAGGATTCACACACTGTTGATGTACTTCATCTCAGCCTCTCCTCACTATAAATAGAGGGGCACATCATTTGTATGGGATATGCAAGTGAATGAATAAAAACATCACAACTCTCATTTCCTCCCTACATCTCATCTCATCCTCTCCTCACTATAAATAGAGGGGCACATCATTTGTATGGGATACACAAGTGAATGAATAAAAACAATAGAACTCTCTTTTCCTCCCTATATCTATGTGTTGTATTCTTGTGTGTAAAAGAAATGTTGAGTCTGGATAGCTCTACTTTCCCAGAAACTGTCAGGTCACATTCCAAGATACAAAGTTAGATTATTTCAGCAAAGTTATTTTAGCATTAGATGTTTTCCTCCATGAACCACGTTTACATTGTTTTGCGGTAGATGGTTTTCACTATCTTACTCTTTTATCCTTTGTCGCACATTATACTGAGAAACAGGCTCTAAGGCCATGTGTTAGTTCCAGGTTGTCAACTAACACATCATGATGCTGCCCTGCTAGCTACTGTTTTTGGGTGCAATGAAACAAGAGAAACAAGCTCCAATACATGTTGCAATGGTTTCTTTCTTATGTGTTCATCTTTGCTCTGGTTCACTGTCTAATTTAGAACTTGCAAAAGTAGTTTTTCATTAGCAAAATTCTGCTTGTTGGTGTAATGATGGAAGACCCATTTCTATCTATATAGGCCACTATCACAATTGTGGGACTATAACTGAAATCGATTTGCTGACTGCTGGGTTTAGAACCTGATCTCCCATTTTAGATCTGATGCACTCGCGCACATGATACTCAGCCTGTGCATCGTCTTGATTGGGTGCTCGGTGCAGGGCAGCCTGTGTAAGCACTGAGCAAAAGAGCAAAGTCTCACTACTATAAACGTGTACTAAGGGAACGCCTCCCTTTCTTGAGTAGGGCCGCCCCTACTATGGACAACCCCTATAGTGTCCACAGTAAGGACAATTTTTTATTACGAGCCGCCCCTACTATTAGCAGGGGCAGTTCAATCACCGGCGTAGGGGCGGCTCTATATTGAGGTGCCCCTGTGTTTTGCCAAATTTTGAATTGAGACACTATAAAATACATTTTTTAAAAAATGATCTCAGATGGAAAAACTTTCTAAATAAGAATTATAGATCTTGAAAAGTTATAATCTTGTTGTTGACCACTTTTTGAATTGACTTTATTTAATGCCTCAAAATGTGGGTTTGAATGTCTAAATTTTAAAATTTGAATTTTTCAAACGACCTCGGATGGAAAAACTTCCTAAATAAGAATTGTAGAGCTTGAAAAGTTATGAAACTTTGTAGTTGTCCACTTTTTATTTTAAAATCATCTTGTCATGCAAAAACTACGTTGAAATGTCTCATTTAAAATTCAAATTTAAATAAACGATCTCGGATGGAAAAAAAAATCCTGAATATGAATTGTAGATCTTGAAAAGTTATGAAACTTTGTAGTTGACCATTTTTTTGATTTGAATCCATTTAGGGCCTCAAATAGTCAATTTTCACTTGATTTTGTGTAATATGTGGGATCTAGGATGGAGTATATACACATGTGAGTGTGTAGCGCGGTGGTGGGGACTTTTCGCGCGCAAGCGAGAGGTTTCGGGTTCAAACGAAAAATTGCGCGACTTATGACTTCGACGGAGAAGCCTAGGAACTGCCAAAGAAGGACATCTCAAGCAACTCCTGTAGGGGATGAGTGGATCCGTTAAAATGCTCTTGCTCAGTGATTGATATCTTTTTTGACTGTAGTTTCGAGCTCTAGCCGTCATTAGGGTTTTAAGCTTGATTTGTTTGGCATGTCAGTGCAAACAAGATATTTTTTATATATATCATTCAGTATACACGAGTGACAGATACCATATACTCTCTCTGTTCTATATTGTAGTTGATTTTGGTTCTTCTAAATCCATTTTTTTACTATGTAAACTAGGGGTATATAACAAAATGAAATGTATCTAGAAAAAACAAAGTGAACTACAATTTTAAACGGAAGGAGTAAAAAAAATACCAAGTCATCTTCGTATCGCCTCCCTAATCCAAATCCGAATCAAGTTTCATTGTTACTTAATTTGTTATTATTATCTCGTCATATATATCGCTCCGCCCACGCAAGTCTACGGAGTTGGAGGCTTCGAGCTACCCACGTACGTGTACCTGAACGCCCTTTACTAAGCCAGTCATCTTCTCAATCGTCCATGGTCACCGAGCTGATGCCACAAGGCATAGATTGTTTCCCCCACTTCGGGTCCAATCCGTTAACTTATTCCAGCACACATTCTCACGATGAAACGACTTTGCTTTCTTCTAACCCAATTGGGTTTCGCCAGTCTCAACTCAAGCGGCGGACCACGACACATGCAACGCAACCTGCGTTACCTGCACTGCACTACACGCTTACAAGTTTACAACATTACATAGGATAGGAGTACATGAGGAAGTGGCTCCCCTCCTCTCCTCCAACTCGCGTTCCTCTCACTGGAACGATTCTGGCAGCTGCTGTCCGGCGAGGAAGGCCCTGAAGAGTCCGAGCGAGCGCTCGGGCTGCGAGAATGGCGCCTCGTGAGAGGCGCCACGCACGGTGGCGAAGGACAGCGCGCCGCCGCCGAACACCTGCGTCCAGCCGCCCACCTGCTTCCCCTGGAACCATGCCCGGTACGGCGCCGTGGTGTTGAGCCGGAGCCTGCTCGCCAGCCGGGTCACCAGCGTCCTGCTGCCCGTCAGCGGGATCACCGAGTCCTGGTCGCCGCTGTACACCAGCACCGGGATGCCGGAGTTCACCAGCCCGCCTACGATGTTCACCGTCGGGATCTGAAGGTCCAGCTGCTTGTACTCCAGAACGCTGTTTCAATTGCAGTGCATTGCAGCGTCAGTCAATCAGAATTCAGAGAGCAAGTTCAGACAGAGTATGGAGGTTCACTTCACCTGCTGCAGACCGTCCACCTCTGCACGCCGTTGGTGAGGCGCGCGTGCAAGGCCTGCTGCACGTCCTTCCGGTTCAGGTAGTTCATCGTCTCGTCCTCCACACACACGTCCAGCTCCCTGCTCCCTTGCTGCATACATGCCTCATCATCCACCACAAGAAAATGCATACAATGACATCAACACAACATAATTACAATGCTGAACCTGATGAGCCATGGCAATGGCAATGGCAATGCCAACTGCTGACCTGAGGGGCGAGGATCTGGGACTGCATGACCACCGACGAGATGCAGACGTCCAGGGTGACGTCGTACTTGTCGACGAACCGGCTCGTCTCCCTCGTCACCTGGCTCATCACCCTGTCACAGGCCGTGCTCAGGGAGCCGTGGTAGTACTCGCTCACGTACCGCGAGTAGTTGCACACCGTCGTGAAGATGTTGTAGGTGGAATCCGATATCAGGCCGTGCGACCAGAAGAACTCGGCCCGCGAGTTGAAATCCGTGGAGAATTCCAGCACCGGATTGCCAAGCTATTTTCGTAGGTGAAACAAAAAGGAGTAAATTGCTAAGCTTGCCAGTAATTACTCTAGTCTGATGTATAAGCTTGTCATAAAATCGCTTACAGCAATGCCTTTCAGATTGAATAGCTTCTCCTTCTTGTTGAACTCAACCATGCGCTGGGCTAATTGTGGGACGTAGTGGCCTGAAAAGAGAAACATCCTGCTAATTAATTCAGGTGATCGAGATGGACCATCAAGTGATAGCAGATTCAGATGTTAAAATACTCGAGTCAAATGGCTTTACTTACCGGCATAGCTCTCTCCTGTAATATACAGGTCCCTGCCCTTGTACTGCGGGAACTTGGCAAACCAGCCTTGCAAGAACTTCAGATTGTCTCTGGCTTCAGAAATTCAAAACACCCAAAGAAGAGCTATATTGGTCTGCAAGTAATAAAATTCGACAGGAAAAAAAGACGAAGACCTATGATGTAGTAAACATAGAACTTACCTGTCATGCTGTCACCAACACCCTCATAGAAGGCAGGATCAGTGGAGTAGGAAAAACCAACCCCTGCAGGGCTCTCCAGATACAGCATATTGGCCTCTGAACAACAAACAAACATGTACCAAAAGGGAAGTTAATACTTCCTAATTTTCTGGCCTTTTTTTCACCAAAAAGAAGGGACCAACCACAAAGGAAACCAAAAGTTTTTCTTTGGTACAGTTACTGCAACTTGCAAGAAATGCTCACCTTTGTTCCAGCTATACTCATTCCTTGTTAGCGCATTGCCACTAGGCCTAAACGGCCCATTCTCTGAGAATGCCCCCACTCCCACAGATGAGCAGCCAGGCCCTACATTCACATGCATGGCATTGGAATCAACAGTCTCTCTCCAAAAGGAGAAAAAACATTGCATTAGCAACAGAACACAAAACAACAAAGAGAGGGGGACAAGGAGGTCATCCTGATAAGAATCCTAGCTAGAGGGAATCTGATTTCATCCTATACCCTCCCTCCCTAAAGAACTAAAGATGTCAGGAGCCTTTTGCTTTCATTGTTTGCAAACTATTTCCATTCCACAAGGTCAATTGGAATACTCTCTTAAAATTACTAAAATCAGAAGCCCACTTTTTAACTCATTAATTATCTTTAAAAATCTATCCTTTATTATCTATAAAAACATCTCTATATCTATTACTAAAAATTGAGATCTTTTTATAATGTTTGTATTGGGAGTAGGGATTGAACAAGACAAAAAATATTTGGCCACAGGTGCATTTGCACCGAAAACTGAGCTCCCGGCCATCTCCTTCATCCCCCATTAACATCATCCACAGCAGAGCAATAATGCAGCAGCATGCACAAGAAAATCAAGTGACGTTTACCTCCATTGAGCCAGAGCACGAGCGGCTTGGCCGCCGGATCCGCCTCCGCCTCGGCGAAGTAGTAGAAGAGGGAGCGCTTCCCCGCGGCGTCCACCGGGATGTAACCGGAGTACTGTGCGAAGCCCACCGGCGGCTGTCCCGGCAGTGAGCTTATCTTGTCCTCCGCCGGCGCCGGCGCCGCCTGCGCCGAGACGGCGACCCAGGCATCGCCGAGCAGCAGCGCAGCTGCGCACACCACCGCTGCCGCAACGGTGGTCGCGTCCCTGCTGCGCCCCTGCATGGTCGGCTCCGGCTGTGTTGTGGGAGGGAAAGGAAAAGCGAGAGTGAGACAGAGGAGAGGAGAGTGAATGCTGCAGGTGCAGTAGCTGCAGCGTGAAACGGACACAGTAGATGGCAATAAATAGGTCTGACATATGTTGGTGGTGAAGTGTGGTGGACATTCTTGCTTTTCAGTAAACCTCGTTTAGTGCCACAAACATGATCTTTAGTGTTTCTTTGTGCACTAATCTGTGTATCATGGATTTCGGTAGACTTTATGCAGGAGAACCGGCGGGAGAAAGGTGTGGTTGGAAGCTGGGAAGATCTTGTGTGAAGTCCTCTTCGAGTTTTTTTTTCTCCGACCCCGAGATGTACCTCTAACCAGTAGTGTCACTTTTGAAAACAGATGGAAATTCAGTTTTCAGATGAGTTTTATCTTTACCAATAAAAGAATTCTACAATGTAGTGTTAGCATATAAACATGATAGTGTTTAATAGACGAGGTTCGGATTGGCGCTATCAGATTGTTGTCGATATTGCGAAGACGATGAGCTCAGATATGTCATCTAGAGTAAAATGTGACATGATTCTACATGTCATTCTTTGCATGTTTACATCATTTTTAATTTACAAACTACAACTTGGTACCTTTAAACTTGAATATATGTATTTCCATAACAAAGTTAAATATCCAAGTCAAGATATGCCCAAAATAATTACTACCTCCATCCAAAAGGGATGAGATTTTAGGTATGCTAAGTTTATAAAAAAAATATTATTAATAATTATGGCTACAATTATGTGAACATTCTTACAAGAAAAGGGGTTCAATTGTCTAAACATGATGAGAAACACAGGTGGAAAACACCATTTTAATGGGAAAACATCATTGATTTTTTCAATTAAGACAAAAAGTCTAAAAACTGTTTAGTCAGCCATGGTTTATGCCATAATATATTACCTAAATAGTTTATTTGACCATTTTGAATAACTTATACAAGTGTAATACTGGAGCATGAGATTTGAGCAGCTTTGATAGCATGCAGGGCCTCAAAAACAATGTTGAATTGCATGCCATGCTAAAAGTTACATCTTGGCTTACCTAGATGTGTTGGGACTTACCAAACATGCATGGCATAAAGAGGTGGGCACGCAGGTTCATTCTGAAATAAAATCCCTATTTTTGGTGTAAAAAACTTGTATACCTGACTAAGTCCGTTGGCAAATATATATATATTTTTTTTTCAAATAATGCCAGGACCCCAGAAAAAGCAAGGAGTACCTGAGTATATATATTATCATCATCATAAAGGTCCTTTAAGACCATGTATAAAGAGGTCATCCGGTCTGGTACCAGGATCCAAGTTTTAATCCTATACGGTTGAGTGGTTGATCCGGTTTCAATCAGTGTGTAGCCGTAGTGTCAGGCGTGCTGCGTACGGTGTGGGCCCAGTATTTTCACGGGCTGCAGGTGGGCCATGTCTACTACGAAAGTAACTTTGGATCTGGTGGCCACATCATCATCGCATTGGCATGCATGTGACCGGCCGGGCGAGCCCACGGCGACTGCAGTGGATGGAGAAAAAGAGGGATCGCCGTCAGAGTCACAGCTTGTTACACAGTAATTGACGGTAGTTTACAGTGTTGTCGCTTGCTAATAGCCCTGTTATCCAGTCAGATGATAGAAAGTAAAAGCTCCACTTTTACCTGCAGCTGCAGGCTGCAGCCATCTCTCTGCCACTACTCCAGGAATGATGTTTACGCATGACTGGTAAGCCCGATGGCATCCAACGGGTCGTTTTTCCTTTTGTGTTTTGACCATGCCCGTTCCTTTCTAGAGTATAGTTGCAAACTTGCAACAAGAAGAAATTTGGACAATTGGTTGTAAGATTTTTTTTTCAGTTCGGCCTTGATTAATAGATTAACCGAGTCGAGTATCATATCCGCCTCGGTTAATCCTTTATATATAAAAAAAATCCACGGACCCGCCGGTGTTTCGAACCCACCGGCGAGCCCAATAGCAAGAACCACGCTAGTGAAGTCGATTCGTGCCGGAGGACCTTAGTCCACACCACAACCACCAGGCCCATGCGCGAGGCCGCCGGCGCTGCTCCACTCAGGTTGACTCTGTCCACGCGCGCCGCTGCCGGGAGGCTTGGATCCGCTCGATCCAAGCACGTCATCACTATGGATGCCTAGATTAACGAGGACCATTGTTGGGAAGGTCTGGATCCGCTTGATCTGAGCACGCCACCACCACCCAGATTGCCGCTCGGGGAGGCAGGAGGGAAGCCAGGACCGCCGCATAAGGTGAGGGAAGAGGGGGACCGAGCCACTAGGGAAGCATGGGCGCTGCCATGCCTGCTCGGTGAAGGGGCAACGCAACCGTTGCTACTTGGTGGAGGGGACGCCGCGCCACTACCGGCTAGGTATTGGGGCGCCGCCGACACCATTTGGTGGAAGGGCACTACCACCAAGGGGGAGAGGCGCCGACGGTAAGCCTATGAAAATATTGTAAACCTATGGATTCGATTTATTATGTGGAAGTGAGAATATCCATATTTCAAACCTATCTTGGCTCTATCGACTTACCACTATGCACCATGATCAATACCAATTGAGCAACCACAGTATATGTGGATCAACCGATCTATATAGGTGGGTCCCAAAGAAGGAGTCAATAGTTAATAGGTCACAATGATCGGTTGTAAAGATTGGGCCCCACAACTAAAGGAGTGTCATTTTCAATATTTTTGACTTCTTCTTTGACCATCCGTCTTATTCAATTTTTTCATATAAATATTATTTATTTTGTTATGCTTATTTGATCACTAGAGATATTTTAATAATAATTTATTCATTTTATATTTTTTATAATTTTTTTAAATAAGACGAATGGCCAAAACATGATGTCTCCAAAACTTAAAATGACACTCTTTTGGAGACGGAGGGAGTATGTACAATGCAACTAGGATATGTTTATTGTCTAGCAACCACAATGTAGTCCATATGGTAGTCCATAGGATTAAAATATTTTATACCAGCTACCTGAAACGTTGTGGGAGTACTCCCTCCGTATTGGTAAAGAAAGTCGTTTTTGTACAAGGTTTGAGTCAAACATTGAAAATATAAATCATCAATAACATTTAAGTCGTTGAGCTTGTAATTGTGAAAATTATATGAATATATTTGTCTTAAAAAAAAGACTTTCATAAAATTATACATATATCACATTTCCATAAAGATTTCTATAATACAAGAGGTTAAAGTTGTGTTTCGTAGACCGTGTTGCTGTAAGGAATAAAGAGATTTTTACCAATACAGAGGGAGTAGTCCATAGAGCAGATCATAGCTAAAGATACCCATAGCACTATAAGTTGGCTATAAGGAATAAAGAATTATTAGTTTCTCTTACTCTTTATTCTCTCTGAGTTCTTGCATATTGGTTGGGTATATAGAGATTTTTTATTTTTATATAGGCCCTACCTTATGACTGCACATTGTGGAAAAAGAAATACTAATAGACCACCGATGTTGGGTCTTTTCTCATGGACTGGTTTTGTCATATACATTGAGGTTGCTCTTGGGCTGCCATAGTGCTAGTGCTATGGGCAACTTTTGTTATTTCTTTCCTATGGATCTATGGATCTCTGTGTTAATGTTTCAGCCTGATACGAATATTAGATTCTCTATGGACTGCTCCCTCCGTCCATCAACATTGTGGTTGCTTTATAGACTAGTATATATACAGATGTGTTTTGTGGAAGGTTGACAACACCGTACATGTATATCGATGTATACTCCCTCCGCTCCAAAAAAAATGACGCAATGGGAAGTGTGCCGGGTCAAACTTACTCAACTTTGACTACGTTTGTAAAAAATACGTGCAACATTTAAATCTTCAAATAAATTTATTAAAAAACTAGACTTAAAGATGTTTCCGATCATACTCATTACTTAGCATAATTATTTATATATTTTAATATATAATTACAGACATTTTTAAAAACATTGACTTATCGAAAAAACTAGAATGGATTTCTCAGAAAACTAGAATGATATTTATTTTGGCACAGAGGGAATACATGTCTATCTGCATTTTTGCATGTGGTCATTTGCATCGTCGCTACTCATAAGAATATTTTATATGTATATATCAATGGGTGGTGTGTAGAAACAAAAGCAGACGCCAGGACAACAGGCCAGCAGTTGGCCCCCGGTTGCATTGCATCCCTATGCTCTGCTGAGGCGCTAAGCAAAAGTAACGAGAGAATCAGAGCGGCACTCAGCAGTGTTAGTACCTTCCTATAGAAATAAGCCAATGTTGTCTGTATATTTCACCTAAATGACAGGCTGTTAGACTAAGACCAAGACCGGGGAAAAATCATCTCAATCGCAGTGCTTTTGCTGCAATCATTTGGAACTAAGCCGGTTGAGAGAGCGCCACGTCCCCACATCCAGACACACAGACGGGATTGGGATGATTTATCTGCAGGTCCGAGCATCCGAATTGCCCATCAGAGCATCCGAATTGCCGATCAGCTTTGCCATTGCGCGACGCGACTAAAAGGAACGGAAAGAAGCCTGTGACATCCGCGTAAGACGTGGCGCAGGCACCGGACGGCCATGAATCATGATGGGGTGAACACTCAAGACTGAAGAATACTGTAGCGTATGTATGGGCACTGCTGCGTGCCGGCGCCGGCCTTTGTTGCCTCTGCCAGTCCGCTTTGCCTGACAAAAGCCGATCGCTCTCTCGGCATGGCCCGGCGCCGGTACTCCGGCCGGCATGGCGCGTTCTCTTCTGCAACCCGTGGGTGTGGGGACTCCACACTGCACCGCCCTGTCGCTCTCCTTGGTGCCGTATGCTACGAGTCGTGATGCCGGTAACTGTGCTTGTGTTTACGGCCGAAAGACAAGAGCTAACACCAACGTGTGGTGGACATGCAGAATCATTTGAATCTTCAATCTTATATGGAGTCCTTCTGGTGCTTATTTGCTATTAGATACCCTTGTTCTTATTATAATTACTAAGTAGCATGCCGGTGCGTTGGTACCTAAACTTTTGAACTAAAAATATAAAGATCACATGATAAAATAACATGTAAAATTAAATACCGATGTTAAATGATATTTTTCCGAAAAGTATACTTCAAAAGTGTTCCTATCGCTATGGTTAAAGCAAACAACCAGATTCATTACGACCTCGGAACAGTGCAATTTAGCACTAATCACTAATGCACTACGATATTATTACTACTTTATGTTACACCTGGAGGCTGCCTACTGATATTTGTAGTCATGCTACGCAAAGTCACTAACTTTTTTTTTTAAAATTACACAGTACAACACAGACACTCACAACACGCACGCACACTCGTCCCTATGAATACACGTACGCAAACCCTACTCCTATAAGCACCTCCGAAGGACTGAGCACCCGACAGATCTGGAGATTCCCAAAGTCACCATTGGCGCCTCGTCGTCGACGGGAACATCGCTTACCACTGAATGCATAACGCTGGTAAATCATGAGAAAATCCCAGAAAGGATTTGAACCTTAGTGGGTAGCGTCCCACTGGACCGTCCTACCATTGAACTATATAAGCCAATTTGCAAAGTCACTAACTTACCAAAGAGTAGGACATAGTCTCGCTCAACATGCATTTTCCATGGCAACAAATCGCCTATACCACTGCCATAAAAATGAACATCAGTAATTGGCGAGGAAAAAAAAAAACAAACCAAGTTTCACATGCATTTACTCAGATTTAAGGATGAAAACGGATTGGAGCGGATAATGGCTCTCCCATTTCCTAATCCTTTCTAATCGGTTTTTGGAGCGGATCGGATATTATGCTGATTCAGATGCGAATATAGTGTTTTTAGGATGTCGGAAATGGTACGAGTTCGGATCGATGTCGGAGTGGAAGCGGACTTTTCGAAGTCGGATAATATATGCTCACAAAATTAATACAAGTTCTAAATTGGGATTTAACAATATAAAAAAACATATAAAAGAAGTAAATATTCTTAATTAAGCAAAACTTCGTGTATACTTAAAATAGCCTATCACAATTCACAAGGCTTCTTCAACCACAAGATCGAGTACAGGACAACTTTGTGTATGCTTAAAATAGGAAAATAGGCAATTGTAATTCACAAGACACCCATCTCCGTTGCCTACAAACTAGGCAAATAGACAATCATAGGTTTACCATTCTATATATAGCACAAAGATACTTAAAATATTTTCAGGTTTTGACCGTTTATAATATTTTGTTATCCTATTATAAGTGTCGGATAATTTGTGTTTAATTATCGATAATTCATATCCGCTGGATTTTGCCAATACCATATCCTACACCGCATCCGCATATAGTCGGATTCAGATTATCCGCATCCGCACGGATATTAAAAACACTTCTCTAAAAATATATATATAAAACAAGGAAATAAAATAAATAAATAAAAAATAAACAAGAAGAAAATAAAATAAAGAAGAAAAGAAGAGAAGAAAGAAAAATAAAAAAAAAAGATAACAAGAATAATCTAACACAAAAATAAAAATAAATAGTAGAAAGAAAAAAAATAAAGAATAAAAAAGAAATGTAATAAGAAAAAGAAAAAGAAATAAAAAAAGGAAACAAATAGAAATTGGAGACCATACCTGCCTACCTGCGAAATGCACCGGAATCGGAAGGAGTGAGCGTGGATAGTTTTTTTTTTTTTTTTTTTTTTAGGGAAATGAGCGTGGATAGCTGGGCCGCCTGCTCCTAATTGGGCCACCTAACTTAGCGCACGACGGATAGGAAGATACGTGGGGGTTAGTTGTACGCCAAGATTGGCATGCTGCTGGATGAAATGGACAGATTTGTTAATTGAGCTAAATCTTTTCTAAGATTTAATTTAAACTGGTTCAAAATGGAATTTGAATTTGGTTCAAAAAAATTCTTTTCGTAAAGATAGACAAAAATAGTGAGTTTTCCAAAATCATTCAAAACTATAAAACCAATTTGATTTCATATTGAAACTAGGTTTTGAATTGAATTCATTAATGATTTATCAAATTCGTAAGCACATCAAAATACATATTCTGATCTTTCTTATGCATGTGTTTAGGAAAGATTTCCAAAAGTAGTATTTAGTAATCAAAAATAGCGCCGCTATAGCAAGACTTTATATGTGTTGCTCCGTTGGACTTGGGTGTTAGGCTCGTATACAACAAGCTGGGCCATTTTTCGCTGCGCATCTTATAACAAGTGGTATCAGAGCTGAAGGTCGGGAAAACCTATGAAAACATCTCCGGGTCACATGTTGACGGGGGAGCCCGTGTCTCCAAAGGGTCACGAAAAGCCTTGTGACTGGAGAATTAAAAACTCGGGGCCTGTAAAAATCTTCTATGAGATCACATGGGTTGTCATGTGATGAAAGAGTTGGATCCGATGTGTGGCGGGGGAGATTGTTGGGTTTAGTCCCACATCGGTAATCAGCACAACATATAGGATGGGGGCAGTCCTCACCTATCAGGCTAGTCTTTTGGGTTGAGTTAGGCCCAAGCCTTTATATGTGTTGCTCCGTTGGACCTGGGTGTTAGGCTCGTTTTGCTTGTGATACAACAAGCTGGGCCATTTTCCGCTGCGCATCTTATAGCATGGATGACTTGCATGGGGACGCTTACGGATAGATTTGAAACAAATCTAACATGAATTATAAATTGAAATACATGGAGTTGAAATCTTCGGTGCCCTCCTCTTTTCCTTCAATTGCGGGGTTAAGAGAACTTTATTAGCTAGACAGGTTATTACAATCAGATACGGTGAGATTCAAAAAGACGCTTGCTCTCGCCAAATTACACTATGGACGTTTCACCTAGCTAATTGAGCTAATTCACGAGCATCTCTCTTAACCTTCTTGGCCTTTGCACCAGTGATTGTTGACGTTCCTTGGCTTCCATCACCTTGCTTCTAAGCTCGAACATATCTGCGATCGAGCTATTTATTGTTGCAACAATCCGTGCACTATCTGACTCAAGGATGGTGGCCTCCTCGGCACCAATTAAGGGACGCCAATTTGAGCCCTTGAGTGCAGGCCTCGGCCTCTATTTCATCGGCCGACCCACATCTGAACAAAACCCTCAATGCCGACAGAACAACTTCTCCTCGATGGTTTCTTGCTACCACTCCAACTCCTGCTTCGCCGGACTGCTCCATGAAGGAGCCATTCACGTTGACCTTCGTAAAGCCTTCCGGTGGAGCCTCCCAACACGGGCTTTGATTTGGGGTTTTATGTACTAGCTGGTGGAGACGACCAACAATTGCTTTTGTCTTTCACATCTACTTGCAAACCCTGTTGTCGGATTTGGAACAGGGAGTCATGCAAGTTCCGTAGGAAGAACACAAAATCAGTTACACTTGATGGACTAGAGTCATTGGTTATGTTGCTATGAATCATCCATGCCCTACAAAAAATCATACTAACTAATTCACCCTGTTCCTTCGTGCATCTATCCAAATCCAAAAGAAGTAGGAACCAGTCAGGGCCTGTTTTGTGAAAGAACTTTTCATTGGGAATCGACCAATGCTCACAAATAGCTTCTCGGAGGTTTTTTGCTTGGTACAGTCAACAACTGCATGAAAGCTGTCCTCTACTGCATTACCACATAAGGAGCACTGGCTGTTAGGTTAACTTGTTTTGTTTAGTTGGTAGGACATCCTTGCTAAGTTTCCAAGCGAAGATGCGAGTCTTTTTGGTGGTACCCCTGAGCACCAAACTTTCTTCCATAGTGGTCTATCACCTGTTGAGGGCAGCACTAGAAGCCACTGAGAATTGGCTCCGTTGGATGTCCAGACCCAGCCGATAAGCACTCTTATAACTGAAAAAATTCCAGATTTCTCCAAGTGTGCCATGCTAAGACATCATCCACCCTTCTTTTTTCCTTCGTTCTTATACAAACTGTTGACACTCAAAAATGGCTTGGTCTAAGACATGGTAAAATTCCAGACTTAGCCAATTCTATGAAGGGCTAACTCACCGCAAAATTTCCAAACTTAGCCAAAATTCGGGGGAAGATCAGAAAAGGCTCTCTGGAAGTGACCGGACGCTGGCGACCGGACCGTCTAGTCATTCTTCGTGCGTCCGGTCGTGCGTCCGGTCAGAGCGTCCGGTCATCGGGTGCGTGTGGCTCGATTTCAGAGCTTTCTAGAATCGACCGGACGCTAATGACCGGAGTGTCCGGTCAGAAATTCTGGTCGGCCAGGCGTTCTTCGGCCGATTTCAGAGCGTTCTGGAATCGATCGGACGCTGCGATCGGTGCGTCCGGTCAGGCCGGTCCGAGCGTCCGGTCAGCCCGATGCGGGCTGTGTCCGTCACGAGATCCGAACCGATTGTTTCCTAATCGTGTTTAGCTCGGTTTCTGGTGATTGGAATCGGTTTACCGATTTTATTGTCAACACAAACAATATCTTTTGTTGAATTATACTAACATGTTTATCTACTATAATAGACAACAATAGACTAATAATAATTCCATAAAAAACAAACCTTAACATACCCAGCTGTCGATCAGTTTGTACATATAGGAAAAAACACAATAATGCTTATCACATGTTTGTCCACTAGGTAATAAACTAGTAGTTTCCCCGTCAGTGACACTGTATATCGCGAACCACCAAATATGGGATCGCGACCCTGCCTTTTCGTGTGCTGAATGCGGGACTTCCCACTCCCCAACTTGGGTACAATAATGATGAAGATCCGCTTATAATAAACAAGTGAGTGAGGGAAAAAATTGAACAATTGGCATCAAGACATAGATACAATCACACACGCTTAGCACTAGCACAAGCTAGCGTTATGGCTAGTATCGTTACCGGAGCAGCACCGGTGGTGTTCAAGGACTTCGCCGTCGGCGACTGGGAGGCCGCACAGCATGAGGATCCGTTAGCGTTCAAGGAGTACGCCGGCGCCATCTCCGCCCTCCCGAGCAACCCCAAGCTGCGGCTGCGCTGCTACCAGGGCACGTGGGTGCTGGAGCCGTGGGTGCCCGCGATCATCGCCATCCAGCGCGGCGGCGGCTTCACGCCGCGCCATGGCGACGTTGTCCTGGCGAGCATGCCCAAGTGTGGCTCCGTGTGGCTTAAGGCCTTGGCCTTCGCTACCATGGCGCGCAGCGTGCACCAGCCGGCTGGCAACCCCAAACACCCGCTCCTTCGCCTGAGCCCGGACGACTGCGTTCCGTCCATGGAGAAATTGTTCGCCACCGAGCGGGGGAGCAAGGCGATGGAGGCGCTGCCATCGCCGAGGCTCATGGCCACGCACATGCAGCACTCCATTCTGCCGGCGTCCGTCTGCAAGAACGCCCACTGCAAGATCGTCTACATTTGCAGGTGCATGCTCTCCATGGATGCTTACATAGTCACATATATAGCATACATATATGTGAAGTATATTTAATCAAATAACATGACAGGGAGCCCAAGGACATGCTGGTTTCTATGTGGCACTTTGCCAGGAGGTTTAATCCCGACCTTCAGTTCACTGACGTGTTCGAGGCCGCTTGCGATGGCAGCTGCTTGAGCGGCCCGATCTGGGATCATGTACTTGGGTACTGGAACGGTAGCAAGGCGAGTCCCGAGACGGTGTTGTTCTTGAGGTACGAAGAAATGCTGCGCGACCCGGTCAGCAACGTCGTGAAGCTGTCACGGTTTCTCGGCCGGCCGTTCTCGCCAGCCGAGGAGGAAGCAGGGGTCGTCATGGACGTAGTGAGGTTGTGCAGCTCCTACTCCAGGGAAGGGGAGACGGGTGAATGGTCACATCACATGACACAGGAGATGGCACAGCGTCTGGACGCTGTCGTGGAAGAGAGGCTCCGCGGATCAGGCTTCTCCTTCGCGTGATCTCGAATCGATTGGTATACTTCTGTGTCAGTGAAATAAGTTCTCTGCATATGCTCCATGTCCAACTGTCCAAGATTCATATATGCTTCCATGCATGTGTGCCTCTTATTTTAGAGGCCTGCAGGTCGCCTGAATGCATCGCTGCCTATGCTCCAGCCCAGCTCGTCTATTCAATAGCTGCGTAGAAATATTGTGTTTCAATGTGATATTTGTGTAATATGGGAGAATCATATATTGTTTGTTGTGAGTCACATTTATTTTGTTGACTAAGCCTTCACTTACAACTTTGTAGTTTCTGAACATTTGTTGTGAGTCACATTTTTTTTTTATTGACTAAACCTTCACTTACAACTTTGTAGTATGTGAACACAAGCGCATTATCTCACACCATACACCACTACTAGGCCACGCCTGATACGACAATTGTGATCCATCCGTGCGAGGTATCCACCATCCTTATGCCCAGTTTGGTTTTATGGACTAGAGACTAGAGACTAAATGAGACTAAAAATTAGTCTCTAGTCTTAATATTTAGTAATTTAAGGACTAAATGAGACTAAAAATTAGTCCCTTGGAAACCAAATAGACCCTTAATTTATTGTCAATCCGTGCCAACTGCGAAGCATCTACCGTCCTGAAAATAATTAGGGGAACCCCCGGTGTGAGAAATGATAGTAAGGCTCGAACTCACGACCGACTGCTTCTCCACATTCCAGACCACTTTGCTGTCCGAGATAAGAGAGGCATTGAAATTAGTTATAGAACTTTAACACATGGTATGTCCTACTGAGACTATAGCATACACTACTGGAGGCGCCGCCTCTACCGAGCGCTAAAAGCGCTCCGTAAAGGCTTAGTAGCGCTCAGTAGAGGCTCTACCAAGGGCTGCACTCGGTAGCAGCCCCTCGGTGAAACATCGCACGGGAACGAGCTTCTACCGAGCGCTATTAACGGCGCTCGGTACAGCCTCTACCGAGGGCTCCTTCCCCTCTCGCTAAACCTGGCTCGGCGTCGACGGCGTTTGCCACCGTCGATGTCAACTTCAGCGAGAGCCCCCCCCCCCCCTCCTCGCCAAAGGTAGGTATTTCACCGAGGGCCATATTAACCTCGCTCTCGGTGAAGTTTAATTTTAAAAAACCTGGACACCACCTCTACCGATGGCGGGCTCAACCACGCGCTCGGTAGAGCTATGGTCGTTTCACCGAGGGCCACGGCCGCGCTCGGTGAATCGACCATAGTTACATAGAGCGTTGTTTTCACCCAGCGCGGCCATCGGTATACCTGGGAATATGGGGATCTCAGGCCCCCATATTCCCAAATTTACCGAGTGCTACCCTCGGTGGAGTGTAGTGTACCGAGCGCCCCACTCGGTGAATTGATCAAATTTTTGTTTGTTTTTTCTATTTTTCCATTCCACCTTTACAAATGTAACACATAGATCTCATATCACATATATTTGACATCCATGCACTAATACAACTCAATTATCACATACTATATATATATATATATATATATATATATATATATATATATATATATATATCACATACATGAAAAACATAGATTAATCGGTCCAATATCCGGCACAAGTCTAGTTATACTCGATACAACTCATAGTTCAATGTACTCAACAAAACCAACAACAAAACCTAGAGCCTAATGGGTTAACCTGCGCTGGTGGAACTTGCACCAGTAGTGGGTGGTCCAAATTACCAATGTGCTCTACATAGGAAGCTTCTGCAGCTGCTCTCGTGCGAAACTTCTTGTGACAGTTACCTAGAAAACCACTCACATGTTCATTGTATTTTGCCCGGCTATCATAGACTCCAGGAACCTCGCCACGGTATACAACACACCAAGCCATAGCCTTAAAAAAGTAGAAAAAAATGTTAGTCACGGTATGATGACAAACATGAGGTAATATAGATGGGGCCTCAGCATCAGATAGTGTAGCCTTCTGCTAAAAAGAGCATTGAGCCCTGTTGGATTTCTTAGCGAAAGCAGCAAAGTCCGCAAGCGCACGGAAAGTACCGTTGTAGCACTTCACCTAGAAGTATTCCGTGTCGAATTTCCACAGGAACGGGTGCTAAGTCCGTTCTTCTAGATATCAAGGGTCAAGCATAGGAGGTGATCTTAGGAGTGATGTGTTCTTTCAAAGACTTAGACTAAGTCGGGCTACTCTTTCTATTAATCGAGTATTACTTGGGCACCGGAGTGCACTTGGTCTGCCAAGCGATGCCGGCCTCTCTAGCTCTACTACGCAACCGGACGTGGAGGAGTACGATGGGCTTAATAGGGCTGTCACCACCTATCCCCTACCTCACTACCGTGGATTGCGGAGCAAACGAGGGTGATTCATAACTTAGACACCACGTCTACGTTACTTGTCACTACTCTAGCATTGGGTATCCCGTCTTCATCAGGGGCCCTCTACTAGAGCATTTACCGGAAGGTAAACAACGATCCCGTAATTCTCGATAAAATAAATGATAGCGTGAAACTTAAGAATGATACTGAAAGTAAGACACGAATAACTTTCACCAAGCCGTAAAGTTACCCGTAGAGGTACAAGGTAGGGAGGCGGGGGCCGACAGATCCGCACTCCGACAATAAAAAAAGACCGCGGGGTCGCTACTCCTCTCTTCCTCTCTACCTTGCACTCTCTCTCACTCCCTCTGAGTGTCTTGGCACTCTCTACACCACCCTATATGTGAGACGTGGAGTGAAATTCCCGAAGGAATGTGGAGAGTGATGGATCACATGGTGATGGAATGTGTGATCCTTTATTGAATGTGAAATGGTGTGTGAATGAGTGAGTTACAAGGGAGGCAATGGCCTCTTTATATAGGGAAGAGAGGGAGAGAATGGAGGGCTCTCCATGTTTCTATCCTAAAATTCGAACTCCTGGACATGCAACCGCCTCTTGCTTGGCGCCATACCCAAAAACCACCTTCATGCAAGCCTTCCAAACCATGCATCCACACACATCTTGGCGCCAAATTAATTCCCCTCGCATGCAACCAAGCATTCTTGGCGGGAACCATATCTTCTACGCATGCAACCATGTCTTCCGAGGGAGTTTTGGCGGGAATTCTTGGCGCATCCCGAAAAGCACTTTCATGCACCGCCTTCCCTCCTCCGGACGCTGGTCAAGGCAAAAGCGCGGCGGGATCGGGATCGGGGCGATGTCGCGGCGTCCGCCGCAGTGCGGGCGGCGGGCGCTGGTTTGGCCCACCTCGCGCCCGTGCCTTTGCTTGGGTGGGGCTTGTGGCCCATTGTAGCTTGCGTCCTCGGGGGTGCTTTTAGCCTGGTTCGCGTTGGTTTTGGCCTGGTGGCATTCCCCTTGTCCAAAGTGCGCTCGATGTGCGCTTCTCTCTTCCTTTTTTCGCGCACTTTTACCCTGTTTCCACGTTTATGCCCGAAAAACATATTTTCTTCGAATACAAGTGGAACTAGATTAATAGCAAAGGTTCATGTGGCAAAAGTACGTTATTCACCATGTTATATAACTAAGTTGGCGGTATAAAGTGTATGATAAGGACCGCCAACAAGCCCCGAACCTCCCCCTTGATGCTCTCAGAACATGAACAAGCGAGGATCATAGGGGAAAGTTCAGAGCTCAATGCTCTTTCTGTTGAGCAGCGGCATAAGCTTTGCATCACAGGCCACCATTGCATTTTGCCCAGCTATCATAGACTCCAGGAACCTCGCCATAGTATACAACATACCAAGCCATAGCCTTAAAAAAGTAGAAAAAATGTTAGTCACGGTTTAATGACAAACATGTGGTAATATAGATGGGCCTCAACATCAGATAGTGTAGCCTTCTGCTAAAAAGAGCATAGAGCCTTTGACCTCCCCCTTGACGCTCTTAGGCCATGAACAAGTGAGGATCATGGAGAAAGTCAGAAGCTCTATGTTCCTTCTGTTGAGCAGTGGCATAAGCTTTGCATCACAGGCCAAGCCCAAATGAGATAGGAGAACAACAGAATGAAAATATATAAGAGCAAAGCTTCCATAGGTGGCAAGAAAAGGAGGTAGCCTCAGTTTTTCAGAAAAGGTTTGTATCATAGGCTGCTAAAAAGAACATGGCACTCCGCACCTCCCCTTGATGCTCTCAGACCATGAACAAGCACAGATCATGGATAAAGTGCGGAGCAACATGTTCTTTTTGTTGAGCAGCGGCAAAAACTTTGCATCACAGGCCACCATTGCATAAAGAGACTCAGTCTTAAAATGTAAGCATTCCAGAACCAATTGTCAAAAATAAGGCCGCAGCTTTTCAGGAAGGTTTGTATCATAGGCTACTAAAAAGAACATACCACTCTTGACTTCTCCTTGATGCTCTTAGATCATGAATAAGAGATCATGGAGAAAGTCAGGAGCAATATGTTCTTTTTGTTGAGCAGCGGCAAAAGCTTTGCATCACAGGCCACCATTGCATAACGGGACTTAGTCATAGGTGCACATTGATCATCCTTGCTGCCAAAGCAATTTCATGGTAGCCATGGAACCGTGACTCAGGCCATCCCCAGCTATGAGGGAGGCATGGAACTCAGATTCATGGCACCTATGAGGTAATAAAGATAATGCAGCTCAGATTCATGGCACTAACATCATAGTCAAAAAATATAAGCATTCTAGAACCGATATATAAGCATAGCCTCAGAAAAAATTCCCTTTTCTTTAATATTTGAAGTTGGAGCATAAGGACCAATAGATAACAGAGTTCATGGCTGCCATGAAACCATGGGACACATCCAGCCTAGCTATCAGGTCATTAGAGGTGGACAACAGTTGCTAGGCATGGATGTCTCCCATGGTTCGATGAAAGGCATGAGAACATAAACAGGTCCTAGACATGGAACATAAACAGGTCTCACTGGCAATATGGGCATTGTAAAACATCACAGGCTTAAAATTTCAACCACAACCATCACGACCACAACCATCACCACCATTGTACCATCATGACCACAACCATCACGACCACTCGACCACGACCACTATACCATCACGACCACAACCATCATGACCACTCGAACACAACTAGTAGTAGCCAAATGCCTCACCTTTGAGCGGATCGGGGTGTGGTCCTCCTCGTTGCCTTCTTGCAGCAGATCGGGGGTGGTCGCGGAAGGGCATGGTACTCCTCGTTGCCTTGTTGCAGCAGATTGGGGGTGTGGTCGTGGCGGGCGTGGTCGTCCTCCCTCGTCCCCTCCTTCCCTACTCCATCCTCCTCCTCCCCCCCTTCTTGGGGGCGCGGGCGAGCTATGGGGGCCGGCGGGCGCCGCGGGGTGGGCAAAGTGGTGGAGGTGGCACGCGGCGGATTGACCCAGGGAGGTGGCGGTGGGAGGTGGCGCGGCGCGGGGCGCGGGCGGGGCGCGAGCGAGCACGGGCGGGTGCATGGGCGGGGTGTGCGAAGCGGCGCCGACGGGGCCGGCGGCGAGGTGGTGGCCGACTGATTGATGGGCGAGGGAGGTGGCGCGGCGGGCGCGAGCGAGCGCGGGCGGTGCACGGGCGGGGGCAGGGGCAGGGGCGGGGACCGGTGGGCGTGGTGGCGGCCGGCCGGATTGACGGGCGAGGGAGGTGCCGGTAGGGGTGTGGCGGCGCGGGCGGGCGCGGGCGGGCGGGGCGGGACGTGGCGCGGGAGGTGGCGCGGAACCAACGAGTGTGAGTGAGTGAGTGTGTGTGAGTGGGGGAATGGATAAGATATGAGAGGATAAGTGCTGGCCCTCCTGGGTTAGGGCTTCTACCGAGGGCCGGCTCGGGAGGCCTCTCGGTAGAGTTTACCGAGGGAGGATTCGGCGGGGCACTCAAGTAGAAGCATTGTACCGAGCACCCGGACTCGCCCTCGGTGAAGTTATCTCTTGTTTTTTTTGAATTTTGGATCCAAATTTTTTGTGTGTGTGGTTTGTACAATGTCTCATAGCTCATATTCAAATTTGAGAATTTTTCAAAACTATTTAGTATATATTTTGATTTTATTTCTTTTAATTGAATTTTCTTCTATTAGCCAAATTTGAATCGGAAGCCATTCGAATAGAGGGGAGACATGAACCGAAAAATTATATTCATATTCGTGAGTGCAATGTGAGGCCTCATCCGCAGGTAGACCCAAAACTTTGAACATTAGGCCTCACATTGCAATCAAGAATATGAATACCATTTTTACTTTCATGTCCCTCCTATATTCGAATGTCTTACGGTTCAAATTTGTCTTATAAAGAAAAATTCAATTAAAATCGAAATATATAGTAAATTATTTTAAAAAATCAAAATTGGATATGAACTAATAGGCAATGTAGGAAAGACGCAAAAAAATTTGGACGCCAAATTCAAAAAAAAGGATTTTTTACCGAGAGCCTAAGGTAGGGCCCTCCTCGAAAACACCTTTACCTAGGTCCCTTCGATAAAGCCCTCGGTAAAATCCTAAAACTTTTGAAATTTCAAAATTTGATCACAAATTTGATGGCAAAATTAGAAAAAAAAGGTTTTACCGTGGGCCGGCTTTGAACTCTTGGTAAAGGCCCCGTCTCTCAACACTTCACCTTCTTCCCCAATCCCTCGCTCTCTTGACACTTCACCTTCTTCCGCCCGCCACCACCGCCGCCCACCGCCGCCGGAGCCGGCCCGATCGCCCGCCACCCAGCGCCCACCGCGGTAGCGCCGCCGTCGCCCACATCACCACACCCACCACCGCCGGCCGCCACCCCGTTGACGTTTCTTAATGTATGCGTAAGAATCCGCAAGCGTACGGAATTGTCGTTATAGCATTTCACCCGGAAGTATTCAGGGTATCGTATTTCCACGAGGAACGGTTGTGTGATTACTCTCTAAACAGAGTCACCCTAGGATGACTATGGGTGTGGTGAGGTATCTTTACGGGCTCAAACTCTCTAGCGGGATCACTTGGTCTGTTATGTCCTTACTTGGGCACCGCCCATGCCCAAAGGGACGTTGTCCCAAGAATTACACACGGCCCACACCCCGAACATGGGGGGGGATTACAAGGTACGGACAAGGCTGTCACGACCCAGCCGCCTACCTCCTCAACCGTGGGATGCGCCACAAAAGATAGAAAACCCTTTAGCCTAGACACCATGTCTACACTAGTGGTTATTACTCTAGCATGTCAACAAGGCTTACCCATCCCCGGGGTCCTTCTTCTAGAGCACCGCCCCGAAGGAACGACTATCAATCCCGCAAGTCTATAACAACTAGATAATATGCTTAAGAGTAATAAGCCGAAAGAGGGACACAACCATTCTTACCCAAAGTGATTAGAAGGTTGTAGAGGTACAAGCGTGGCGGGTACCGACAAGTCCAGCACTCCAGCCACTCGAGATCCGCAATGCACCGGGAGGCACACCGGGACTCCATGGAGAAGAGGCCAAGCCCTCTTCTAGCCTTCCCTCTCTCACTCTCCATTAGAACTAAGAAGGAGGAAGTAGAAGAATAAGAGTAGAGTGGGAGCTTCTTCCTCTCTTCTACATTGTGGCTCTTTCTTGTGTTGTGTATGGATTGGTGTGTTGTGGAAGAGGGGGAGAGCCTCCTTTTATAGCTTGGAGAGAGGGGGGTCCTTGGAAATGTGCCACCTCCCCCCATAATGACAAAACCGACCAAAGAATGACGGTTTCCAGGTACAATGAACCTGGCACATGCCACCACCGACGTTCTCTGGTTGAATGCAACCGCCTCGAGAAAGGTGGGCTCGGTTGGCAGCCACAGGGGTGCGGGCGCACCCCAAGGTGCGGGCGCACCAAGATCTGGGCCAATTGGGCTGAAATTTTGTGTGCACGTCGGTTTCGTCGTTAGCTCCGTTTTGGCGGGTGGTACACCGAAAACGGAGTCCGTATGTAAAAGTTGTGCCCGAAATACTAAACCCATGTCATGTGGCCCAATGTCATTTCATGTTGGATTCGGGCTTTGACCTCTTGGGCTTGTGTTTGGATGTTGATATTCATGTTTATGGGCTTTTCTCCTCTCTTCTCCTTGCTTTGCTTATGTCCATTTAGGGCCTTGTTATTTCTTATATGTTTTCCTTTGCTTTTGGCTCAAAATGTATATGTTTCCAACATTGCCCTGCAAAACAAGTGAAGTACCAAAACTTGCGGAAATGGTTACCTCAAAGCCCTATCACTATTGTGTTTTGGTAGTTTTATACTAATGTTGACGGTATAAAATATGTAGTTAACGACCGTCAACACACCCCCACCAACGTCGGCCGCCACCACCACCCCGCCCGTCACCCACGCACACTAAGCGTCGCGCCCGCCGGCCGCCCGCCCGCCACCAGCGCCCACAGCGGCAAATAAGCGCCGCCGTCGCCCACAGCAGTAATACACCCACCACCGCCGCCACCCCCACCAATGCCGGCCTCCACCCCCACCAATGCCTGGTCACCCTCACCAACGTCGATCTGCGTTAAGGTATACATTGCTATGATTTTTTTAATTTACACTTGCTATGATTTCGCTATAATAATATGTGTGGTGGTATATAATTATACTATATATTTCTATTAAGTTGCAAAAAGATTTAAACTAATTTCTATATCATTATGTTAGATGGTTGGACGTAATCTTCCACCGCCAGAAGTCAGAGGTTTCTATGGCCATCTAACGACCCGGGGATTTGTCCCTGATCCAAGACGTCTGCCCACCGTAGCGGAAAATGTTCCAATAATAGTAAGTATTTGTATAATTAATTTGTCAAATATATTTGTATATGTATATTTACCATTTATATGAATTTTAAATATATTGCAGCCAATTGACCAAATCACTTAGCTTAAACACACTCTCTCATACTTTGGGGTTCAAGAAGTGAACGTCCAGCACTCACATTATCTTCATAGTGAATTAGGACAACAAATCCAATGTCAAGTTAGCTTTTCCATCGCCCCTAGAAGGAGAGGTGGAAATCCTATATACATCTTAGATGTTGGAATAAAATCACTTGCGAGCCAGCCGTCGGTTACACAAAAATGCTGTCATGGGATGTGTAAAGAAGCTTCAAGAATATGGGTACACTCTGCCTACATTCTCCTTTTTGTTGATGACAGCTAAAAATAGGAACATGCTTCATGATGTTGCGGGATTTGCTTCAAACCGGGCTCGGAGGAACCAAAATGACGTGGTAATCTCGATATGTTATTTTTTTGAGTATATCCCGATATGTTAATTTATCACCTAGCTTATACCTAGAAATGATGTGGTAATCTCGAGATGTTCTCATATTTTTTTTCCAATAATTACAGGTTCAACTATATGACTTAACCTACGCCGGGTGTAGTTATGCATCCATTCTAACCCGCACAATGTCTCGACCGGGTTATGTTTGGACATGGGCTAATCCAATATCAATGCGCACTACGATGGATATCGTCGGGCAAAGGTGGTTGTCCGTAAGATTGGAGACCCAAATGACACGCCCAAAGCGGTTAAACGTCTTCAATACACCATGTCGTCAGAGTTGTGAAGCAAAAGAGGATGTATTAGTTAGAACGTTGGTCTACATATGGGAGATCTGTGCATTGCAGATCGGTGACCTACACTTCAGCCATTTTTTTTTCTACAAGACCGACAACAGTGAACTTGTAGTGAAGTTGTAGTTCTAGTACAACTTGTAGCTGGTTGTGACTTGTTTTAAATTATGCACTTTTTAAATTATGCAAATTTGTATGGATGTGATATATATGTGACTTGTTTTAAATTATGCAAGTTTTTAATTAGGCAAGTTTGTATGGATGTGATATATATGTGACTTATTTTAAATTGTGTTAGTCTAGGTGGAATGAGAAATCAGAAAAATAATAAAAAATAATGTCAATTTACCGAGCGCCACCGCATTGGCGCTCGGTAGAGTGACCATATTCTACCGAGCACCAACAACTGCGCTCGGTAGAGTTGACGGCAGGGGCGCCGTCGACGATGCCAGACGCTGGGGGCGTTAACTCCACCGAGGGAGGCTCTTTGCGGAGAGATGGCTCTCGGTGGAGGCAGACTCTACCGAGGGGGCGACGTCACCGAGGGCTGGGCTCTCGGTAGAGTGGCCTCTACCGAGAGCTTTCTTTCGCCGAGAACGGCGCTCGGTAGCTGTAGACTCTACCGAGAGCTCCGCGTTGGGCGCTCGGTACACTCTCTGGCACTCGGTGGAGACCGTCTGTGCGGTAGTGATAGCCATTACTATTCCGGTGTCATAGTTATGTTAACTAGACCTTTCCGGTGAGTGTAAAAACTCTATGCAGGTCTAGTGTTAATAGAATGCTAACAACGGAGAAACCAACTACAGTTCGGTGTTTTTTAGAAAGATTGAAGGCCACCAGATTCACCGGTGGAGCAGTAGAGAAAGGATCCAACCGTCGGCTAATCCAATGGCTATATTCAAAGGAAACAAAGAAAATTAGACAAATTACACAAGCTGCTCTATCCATAAGACAACAAAGGGGAGATATTTCGTCTTGGCCCTCCAAAGGAGCTGCCGAAAGAGGTGAATTTGAAGATCTCTCAAGCTGCTGGCCGGGATCCCACTGAAGATTACATCATTTCTTAGTGTCATTAAAATTATGATTCCCATGAAGAAGTGTACACTCAGCTGTCTTCTGAGGTCCTCAAAATTCTGATAATAAGTATTATTATAGATGTTAAGTGTTACTCCAATTAAGCTCTAGCAGGCTCTGGTTAAATCACATTCCAGAAAAGATGCCGGTACTATCTCCTCACAGTCATTAGAACACAGAACACAACTGTTAATGATCAGGTCACGGCAAATCGTCGATTAGCTGTGGTGGGCCCCTTTGCCTGTCACAGTTAATGATTAACAAAGGCGGGCATCTTACATGTGTCCGTCACTATTAATGATTAGAACAAACAAACAACACAAAAAACGGGCAGGCCCAGTGAGCCCATCCATGGGCCCTACGAGCCCATCCAGGGCTGCACCACCACCACCGTCAGATCTAGTCGATCCACTACCGGATCCACCACCAAGAGGAGCGCCACCACCAGATCGAGCCGTTGCACCCTCGGATCTGCTACTAGTAGGAGTGGGACAATGACGTACCGTCGGATTGAGGGCGTCGCACCGCCGAATGGACCCCGCGCGCCGCCTGAGGACCAAATCGAGGGCGCCGCGCCGCCGGAGGGCCGGATAGATGTGCTGCTAGATGGAGGAAGAGCTACCCCATAGGAAGGGCCGGATTGAGGAGGTCCGCATCGTGGGGAGAGTCGGTCCGTGCAGAACCCGCCTGCGTCGCACGTCGGGGCGCCTGCGTGTCTAGGGCGGTCGTCGGGGCCTCTGAAGGTCCTAAACGGCTAGAGGGGGGGAGGGGCCTGAATAGCCTAATAAATTCTTCTACAAAACACTAGACAAACTTGTTACAACAACAAAAAATGATAAAAGTGTTTGCTCTAGCTCTACTTGTCGGCAAGCCTCCTAACAACATTTCTTGTTGCTAAGGTCTCTAGATCACTCAAGGCTATGTCACTAAGTTACACTAGATGAACAAACTAGATTACACTAAGCAACTAGCAACACTAAACAAGCTACAATAGCACAATATGATTAACAAAGTAATGCAAAGGAGGATGGATTAGTTATACCGACGTGTCGAGGTGAGTCACCCAATCACCGGAGATGATATCGCAATGTAGATAATGAATCCAACCACCAGGGAGACAATAATCACACAATGGAGAGACACAAGATTTACCCCGAAATTCACTTGAGCACCCTCAAGCTACGTTTCCGTTGTGCCGACCGTCTCACGTGTGGGGGCAAGGTGGAGCTCACTCCTAGCCAATAACTAGGCTACTTGCACCCAAGAAAATGAGGGGTACTCAATGACACCAGCAATATATTACGGTTGCAATTCGTCGCTCCGATGAGGTAGCACCAAACCTCTCACAAATCAACACGGAGGTGGCCAAGAACAATCTCCAACTCTTGCCAATGCCTCCACCAATCGCCAAGCAGGCTAGGAGTGGTGCTCTCCAAAAGCAACAAGAAATCCACCGGCAACGACGACCTTCAAGTGCCTCTAAATGCAAACACTCAAAGCAATGCACTTGACTTTCCTCAACTCTCAAGAAATGTGCTCACAAGCCAAAGGAGAGAGGGAGGGAGTTTACTCAGCTCAAATGATGTTAGGAATGATCCAAAGTTGCAAGAGAGTGAGCCATGGGCCGGTCACCAAGTATTTATATGCCACACATTGCAATAGAGTCATTGGGGGCCAAAACCTAGCTTCTGCGAGGTGACCGGACGCTCTGGTCAAGGGTGACCGGACACTCCAGTCACGTCCAAAAAAATGCCCTGGCCCACGTGCTGACAGCCAACTCCCAGCGTCCGGTCAAAGTGACCGGATGCTCCGGTCGCCGAAAGCCAAGTTTTCGGACCTTACTGGAAGTGACCGGACGCTCCGGTTAGGAGCCCAACGTTCGGTCCAGCGTCCGGTCGCTGCTCCTCTGTGAAATGTCGTTGTTCTTCATCGCCATCGCTTCAACATGCTACTCAACAAGTATACAACTTGAGCACGAGAGTTAGCAAGTTTTCACCACCACGATGCATCCGGCACAATAGAAAATAGAGCGTTACCCAAATCCATCTCAACCCTGCAAACGTCACCGCCTTCGCAAATGTGCCAACACCACCACGTGTACATCACCATGTGCTTGTGTGTTAGCATTTTCACAATCAGTTTTGAAGGACGGTTTAGCTCTCGAGGTCAGAATGCATGCATATGATTTTTGAGCCTAGAGGCACATGAGGATCGATGTTTCCGACGTTTCCCCCCTTTATAGTACGGCTATCGATCCTAACTCACTCACACCCTCTATGGTGTCTTGAGTGCAAAATCAAAATGGCCCTATGGATATACCTTTGCCTTGAGCCCATTTTGATCCTCGAAACCACTCCAAGTTGAGCACTTGATCATCTTTTGGATCACCGCGATTCATCCACCATGACCACCATGAATCACACTTGGCTTGACCAATCTCTAACTAATCAAACACTTAACATAGAGAGATTAGTCCTAGGATGTCATCAATTATCCAAAACCAAACAAGAGATCTTTAGCCTCACACGGGGACATAGCCAGTGCTCGCTCGCCTGCAAAAGCCGCAACATGCCGGGGCTATGCGCTTCCACCAATGCCTTGGGAAGGAGTGGGATAGGGATCGAAAGTGGGCGAGCGGGTCCGTAAGGGAGAGAGAGAGGGCATTGCTATGCTGGACAGGGGGAGGAGGGGTGTCGCCGCTCTGCTAAGTATGGGGGAGAGAGAGAGTGAAATGCCTGAGGGCGTTCACATTGGTTAGCTGTTTGGCTAGATATTATGAGGTGGATTGGGAAAAGGTAGGAGAAAGAGTAGTCACTAGTGACGAACAAATAATCTATCTATTTAACGTAATCCAAGTTCTAAGAGGGTAGCATGTGGGTCCACCAGAATAAGAAGGTAAAAGTCGTTATTTGTTTTCTCTCTCACCTCCACGTCAGCTAGCTATGTCGCTTGCACCATGCCTTGATGGATATGATGCGAAGCCAAACTTCTCGTATTCATATCCGAACACGACTAGCTTATTGGGTCTTGGACTTTTTTCATGGCGGGCCTATAAAATTGCATTGGGGCTTGGTCTTTTTCTATGGCGGGCCTATTAAATTGCCCGCGATAGAAAATTGACTTACCGTGCCGGACACTGTCACGGTGTGGCAGACATTTTTTAAGTTGCACGCCATGGTTAATCAATTTTTTGTGACGAGCAAAGGTGCCCGTTTCACTAAATAAAAAGGGCTCGTCCCCGTTAATCGAGACGTTAACTGTGGCGGGCAAACGGAGCGCCACCGCGGTTAATTTTTTGGGTGCCTTGCAAAATTAATTCTTTAGTAGTGTCTAGAGAAGTGTGTGTTAGGACAAAGCTAAATTAATATAGTTTAGAAGCAACGGAATACAAATTATAGGGGCTCTTCTCTTTTCCTTGTTTCTTGTATTAACATTTATTTTGAATTATACAAAAAAATGTTTGTCCACAAGTATGGCAGTAGACTAATCTTCTATGGGTTTGTTTGAAACCGCGATCTACGACCACATAGTGAGGTGGTCAAGCTGCAATGAGCGGGCCGCGATACGTAAAATCTTAAGCGTTGTTATTTCTGGCGGTGGTAGAGGAGTGATACTGAGAATGCTGGCCAGCGCAAGGCGATGGCGTGATTCTATCATGGCCAATCAGCCGCAAACCATGTTCAGTTGACAAAATGAAAAAAAAAAAAAAAAGAAAATGAAGCAAAAGCCAGGGCTTATAGCATTTCTAATGACTGAATCCAGTGATAAAAATGGTTTGAAAACTTGTCTTCACTCTCGTAGAAACGATTTGTCGGTGTTTTGAAAATCTGACCAACGAGTAATTGAATGCATAGTGTGTAGCTCGGATGGTAAAAGAGAATCGAAACAGTGGGTTTATCCTTGTTTGAGCAGAATGTCCCTAGTCCAGCACTGAGCTCGGTGCTCACGGGTTTTTCAGTTTGTAGTTGGGTTGTACATAAAGTTCGATGAACGTGTTCTAGACTCAAGTGTGCCGAGGAGCTTGAGGTTGGGTTGACTGAAGCTCTAGGAGTTTGTATAGTGTGTGTGAGGTGTGGACCTTTGGAGTAGTTATGTGCGTGAGTGTCAACCTATTATGCGTGGAGGGCCTACCTCCTCTTTTATAGTTCAAGGGGTGAGTGTTGTTCTGTGTCAACCTATTATGCGTGGAGGGCCTACCTCCTCTTTTATAGTTCAAGCGGAAAGCATGTTTACAAGTGAGATATCGTGGTCGTACCCGAGTCAGGAGCTATGAGGTCAGCCCATGCTGGGTCATGCATCATGGCCGGGCATGCTACCATCCGTCCCGTCCAGGGTAGTTGGACTCGTAACCGGTTATCTCCACTACATATGATGAGTCCGGCCCACCAGGAAAGGCCCAATCACCCGAAAAGATGATAGGGGAAGGGTGACTCTCCCTTTTAAGGTGGCTTCCTCCTCCCAAGTTATGCAAGGTGAGATTAATTTGGACGTGCACGGCTGCCGCCTACACTGTTTTGCGTCTGACCAAACCGCATATGCGGCTGCCACCTACACTGTTGTGCGCCTGGCCAAACCATGCTCCCGCTGGGCCACGATTGCCGCCTACACTGTTGTGCGCCTGGCCAAAACGCATACGCGGCTGCCACCTACACTGTTGTGCGCCTGGCCAAATCGTGCCCTAGGATGTCCTCATCATTCTCACCCCCTTAACAAGGGCCCAACTCTGATACCAAATGATGAGTCCGGCCCACAAGAAAGACCCAATCACCCCCAAAAGACTAGCCTGATCGAGGAAGGGTGGCTCTCCCTTTTAAGGTGACTTCCTCCTCCCAAGTTAAGCAAGGTGAGATTAATTTGGACGTGCCCGGCTGCCGCCTACACTGTTGTTCGCCTGGCCAAACCGCATATGCGGTTGCCGCCTACACTGTTGTGCGCCTGGCCAAACCGCATACACGGCTGCCGCCTACATTGTTGTGCGCCTGGCCAAATCGTGCCCTAGGATGTCCTCATCAACATATATCTTGTATGGGTTAGTGGAGACATGGGTACGGAAAGCACTATGATGTAACTCTCCCTTTGCGTGCCAGACGAGCTAAGCCACATAGTGTGCCCATGGCTAGCTTGTCTTGCCCGATGGTCCCTCCATGGGTCACCCCTCGGGCGAACAGGTGGTCCGAGTCTTGCAACCTAGGGCTTGGGTGAGGCGCGAACCTCACCCATGGTTCGGCCGTGGTCAACTTATCCTTTTGCAGGACTTAACCCATTTTGTTGGGCCTTCACCCTTCATATATAATGGACCCTCTTAGGGTACCGTAATTTTATAACTCCGACACGAATCCTACTTGTTTAAGGAATGTCCTTTTGCAATCTTGCATGCTGTGTTGATTCCCATTGAAAATTATCTCTTTCATGGACAACCATATTCTCCAACACATGAGTACGATTGCCACTATGAAGAAATGAGAGTTTATCTGTTCAGATCATTGAAGTTCTCAAATGTACCACTATGAATCGATATCCCTCAGACGAACAGGTGGTCTGAGGCTTGCAACCTAGGGCTTGGGTGAGGCGCGAACCTCGCCCATGGTTCGGCCGTGGTCAACTTATCCTTTTGCAGGACTTAACCCATTTTTTCTGGCCTTCACCCTTCATATATAATGGACCCTCTTAGGGTACCGTAATTTTATAACTCCGACACGAATCCTACTTGTTTAAGGAATGTCCTTCTGCAATCTTGCATGTTGTGTTGATTCCCATTGAAATTATCTCATTCATGGACAACCATATTGTCTAACACATGAGTACGATTGCCACTATGAAGAATTGAGAGTTTATCTGTTCAGATCATTAAAGTTTTCAAATGTACCACTATGAATCGATATTTTCAAATTGATTATCCCCCAACATTGCTGGTCAAAAGGACAATATTTGAGGAACATGTGCCAAGAGATCTCTTCTACCCCTAATGTATGAGTCCAAATCCATATGTTTCCATCATAAGATCTATGTTCCTCATGCTCAATCTGTTGAAGGCTAGATCTAGTTGAAGGAACAACACACAAAAAAAACCTTATGCTTCGTCTAACAGAAAGATATTCAGGTTTAGTTGAAGGCTAGATCTAGTTCATGGTGCCCAAATGAGGATTTTGTAAATTGTTGAAGAAGAAAATTTTGTTGAGCCCCCATTATATGACGAGATATTGTCTCTGTTATTTAAGTTTGTTGCTAATTCCATTAACTGCTACAGGTTCTGCAATTGCATGAAGGCAATTTGAGATATGGGAAGATTGAACATCCGTGTGATTGTGATCCGATTGAAAGTTCTGCTAACCCAGATGTGTTTTGTCAAAAGAGTGAATTTTGGGAAATCTTTGTTCAAGAGGTTGATTGAGCCACTCATCCTTTCAGAATAGACAAGTTTGGCCATTTCTAAATTCTGAACAAATTTCTGCGCAGTGGGTACATAGAATTCATCAAGAGCAACCACTTACATAATCTATTTTGTTAAGGAACCATTTTCTTGATTACTAAACCGTGTGCATAATAATGTATATGCATGTTAACTTGATCTAGGGACATAAATATGGATAATTGCAATGCAAATTCACCAGTAATTTTAGATTACCTTGTAATCACAATGACGAGTAATTTAGATAGAAAATTTTGTTTACTGCTTTAGTTATCTTTCAAAATGATTACGCACAACTTAAATGCAGTTTTAAGGAGGTTTTATGTTTTTCCTAATGAAAGAGGTACATCCATTTTTAGGTTTATTATCAAATGAACGCTAGTTGATAATTAGAATATGCTTAATTGATAGCATCTTTATATGATATATTCCATTCTTTTCCATCGTTTGTATCATCAAAAAATTAAAGGGGCTAGGTTATGTACTACAACCAATACAATCATACATTTGAGCTTTGTTGACACCAACAATTGTCTCAGACTATAAAGGAGCTTTATAGTCTAAGATAATTGTTGATTCTGTCATGGCCAACAAAAGTCCAATTATATGTAACCAAAAAGACCATAGAGATCTAATAATAATTGAAGATTCACACTAGATTTGCTTGAGCTGTGTAATCTTGTATAGAATGATTAATTTGCACTTTTGCTTGCCCTTAGACGACTCATCACATATAAAATTGCTATTTCGTTGTCGTAAGCAAATTTTCTAGCTAGCAAACATATTTCGTACCAAAAAGTTTGAATCATTGTGATGTAGGAGATGATTGATGCATAAAGTTTTGTTCCCAAGCCAATTGGTTTCTTCCGTAAACGAGGAGTTGTATATTGATGTATAAAATTCTCCCAGCTGAAACGCGTGGAGAATTATCTAGTCCTGAAAATGAACAGACCTCAACCACTGAGATGTCGATCAGTTTATATAGTGAAAAGAAAACACAATGATTAACCACTATGCACATCAGACTAATACCCCCTGTCACTTTTGTTCGCACGATCTATTCACAAAAAACTTTTGTTCGCACGGAACTCTGAAAATAAATGTGTGCCGTGGAGTTTCTGAAGGCAAAGAATTAAGTAGTGGTCTTCAGTTCTGCACCACCACAGTATGTCTTGAAGATTAGGTGCTGTACATGATGCTCGATTTGTGTGCTGAAACTCAAACCTGCCTAGCTGCGCTTGCTGATGCTAGCAAGAACAGAATGGTAGGACCAAAAATATTCCCGAGATAGACTCAACTACACATGTATAAATTCAGAGAATTATTTCCTTGGCCCTGAAAAAAATTCGACTCATTTTTAAGATCTTCTTATTCAGAAATATCTATCCTATTCAATACCAGACTCGCGTCCTTTCCTGTGAGTAACTCACGGCATAGCGGTGACGGGAAAGAAGGCATCGGGAAAGACCCTTTCCCGTGAGCCAAATAGGGGGCTTTCCCGTGAGTAACTCACGGCTTTCCTGTGTACCCCCTGGCTCATGGGAAAGAGTTGACCGGGGGGAGGCTTGAGGGGAGGCTACGGTGACGACGTATTTCCCGTGAGTCACCCCGTTACGGTCGACGGAAAAGACATAAACGTAACAACGTTTTCTATCTCCTTTCCCGTGAGCCCTAACGGCGCAGCTCATGGGAAAGAAGCACTCTTTGCCGTGAGCCACTCACAGGAAAGATATGGCACCTTTGCCGTGAGCCACCCCCAGCTCACGGCAAAGATACGGTCAATTTGCCATGAGCGCTCACGGCAAAGATATGGTCATTTTTTTTTTTTTTTTGCATTACAGCACATATTTGTCACGTATATATATTACATATATATCACAGATTTCTCAGATACACATATATAGCTGAATAATGCACATAGCTCAGATATCATATAAAATCCACATAGGAGTCACAAGTTTAAGTTCAACCATCACAACGAAGTTCACAACGAGTTCACAATGTTCACGACCAATGTACACCACAAGTTCATCACAGGTTCAATCACAAGTTCACGGCCAAGGCGGCCAGTTGCCTCCTTGTTGCTCCCAAGGGTTCGGAGGAGATGGGTTTGGAGATGGGTTCGAGGCGTGAGATTGATCCTGCACGTAGGCAAAAAATATTGCATTTGTGAGATAAAGTTTAAGGTAGATTCTATTAACTTGAAAAAGCTAGATAAAGTGTCAAAAATATCGGCAGCGCCTCCCCTGCACGGAAGGTTTTCCAAAACCTGCAACAAAACAACAGCTCGATGGCCGACAACCACATGTCCATTTGCACATCTCATGGTGCATTCAAAACTCCAGATCATTTCCATTCACAATCATATATGGATATTTGGAGTTAAGGTAGAGAAACTCACATGAGTGACATAAGGATCCGGTGGTGGAGAGCGAAGACGATCTGTGGCGGTGACTCTTCACCAACCCTGCCTCCAAAACATGACACGTACGCTAGGAGAGCTTCCAAGTTCTGTTTGTCCACCTCAGCCCTCGCTTGCTCTGCCTGAGCCCTCGCCTGCTCCCTCACCTCAGCCTCCTCCTGCCGCCTCTATCTGGGCCTATTTCAACACAAAGTTAGAACACAGAGAAACAATATGTAAAGATAAATGAATCTTGAATAAATAAAAAAATAACCTGGAGGGTAGCGATCGTAGACTGGTTGCTCGGAGGTTTTGCTCTTTGCTTGGAACTTAGAGAGACGTGAAGTGGTGCCCGGGTTGATAACGTTGTCGCCCATCCAGTACCGCTCGTGCCTCTACCCTCCTCCGACCATCATGACGATGTTTCCATCAATGTTGTGGCCATGGGGATCAAAGCTTTCCCCCCTTGCCATGGAGGTGTACTAAGTGAGGCGGGTGTAGGCGGTCGGGTTGGTGTAGGCCTCGGGCGGATCCTCAGGGTTGTAGACGACGCCGGACAACACCTTGCCCTTGTGGGAGCAAGCAAAGGCCTCTAGCATGGTCAGTGGCGCGCCATGTATCGCCTCCTGTGTCATAAATCAAGTAGGATGGTTCGAAAATATTCAGAGTTGCGCATCAGAAAATAAGAGTTGGATAAGACTTACATATCTAGCTGCGTAGGCCGGGAGACTAAGGTTGCCTTGATGGTGTGGCACACCGCTCTCAGTAGTCATTGTGAATCCACTCCCAATCTTTATGGCACCACTTTTCCACTTGGATCTCCCAGGTCAGCTTATGAGTTAAGCACCACCACGAAATCATCTATAGGACACCAAGTATAAAACATATTAGAATATCAAATTAAGCATACTTAAACTTAGTATGAACATTCAATATTTACCGGTATGTAATGTTCTTTGGCCAGATTCTTCGTACGGATTTCCTCTTTGGTGAGCTCATGTTTCATGACTTGCCCGTATTATGTCCTGATGGCCACGAGGCGTGCCTTGTACCACATGTCTGTCACCTTTTTGAGGTGTGCCTCGTACCACATGGCTACCACCTTTTTGTAACAGGCATTTTTCGCCACTTCATCTGCCAGAGCTTCGTATCCCGGCTCAAGTAATCCTGCACAGAGAAGCAATGTATTCATTCATTATTTCAAAAATGTGAAATTAATGCGATGTATTTGTACACTACCACTACCGGAGCCGCTGGCTTTCCCGTGAGCGCGACGCTCACGGGAAAGGCCCTTTCCCACGGAAAGGCCCTTGTCCATCTAGCTCACGGGAAAGATTTTGCCCACGGGACACCCCTGATTCCGGTAGTGTGCAGTGCAACATAAACTTACCCACAACTCTTTTATCACACGCTCTCCCTTGTTTTGTAAAATTCTGCCACTCATATCATAATTATCTGGGAAGTCATTTAGATGACGCTTCTTTTAATTTAGGAACTTAATGGTGTTATATGTCAATTGGCCAAAAAAAAAAGATGAACGTGTTTGCTATAATAACGTATGTATGTGATGTATTCGCTCAATCCGTGGCAGTTTGGGGACATGCAACTTTCTGACGTGCAAGAAAATCATTCGCTAGTCTAGCTGGCTTGGTATGGCCCCTACTAGTGTCGTTACCGCCGGACCTACGCCGGTGCCGTTCAAGGATGTCGTCGGCGACAGGGACGCCGCACAGCAGCAGGATCCCTTGGTGCTCAAGGAGTACGCCGCCGCCGTCTCCGCCCTCCCAAGCAACCCCAAGCTGCGGCTGCGCTGCTACCAGGGCACGTGGGTGCTGGAGCCATGGGTTCTCGGGATCATGGCCATCCAGCACGGCGGCGTCTTCACGCCGCGCCACGGCGACGTTGTCCTGGCGAGCCCGCCCAAGTGCGGCACAACGTGGCTCAAGGCCCTGGTTTTCGCCACCATGGCGCGCGGCGTGCACCCACCGGCGGGCCACCCCGAGCACCCGCTCCTCCGCCTCAACCCGCACGACTGCGTCCCGTTCATGGAGAAGCTGTTCGCCACCGGGTGGGGGAGCAAGGCGATGGAGGCGCTGCCGTCGCCGAGGCTCATGGCCACGCACATGCATCACTCCGTTCTGCCGGCGTCCATCAGCGAGAACCCACACTGCAAGATCGTCTACATATGCAGGTGAGGTGATTGACGGGCTGCATGAATTCTTACACTACATATATATACTTAATGTTCTTCACAACAATTTAACTTGATGGCAGGGAACCTAAGGACATGCTGGTATCTATGTGGCACTTCGCCAGGAAGATTCGACCGGACCTTCCTTTCACAGACCTGTTCGAGGCCGCCTGCGAAGGCAGCTGCTTGAGCGGCCCGATCTGGGACCACGTGCTTGGATACTGGAACGCTAGCAAGGCGAGCCCGGAGACGGTGCTGTTCTTGAGGTACGAAGAAATGCTGCTCGACCCAGTCAGCAACGTCATCAAGCTGGCGCAGTTTCTCGGACGTCCGTTCTCTCCAGCAGAGGTGGAAGCAGGGCTCGCCATGGACGTGGTGAGACTGTGCAGCTTCGAGAAGCTGAAAGATCTAGAGGTGAACCGGATTGGCTCAGGATCATCATCCTCCCTACAAGGCGTCCGTGATGGTGCATTTGTCAACAACTCGTACTTCAGGAGAGGGGAGGCTGGAGACTGGGCAAATCACATGACACCAGAGATGGCGCGTCGTCTAGACAATGCCATAGAAGAGAAACTCCATGGATCAGGCCTCTCCTTCGCGTGATCTCGCTCCATTGGTGTACGTTTTGTGTTTATGACCACATTATCATGAAGAGATCGTGTACTTTGTGTTTGTGACATGTCCTCAAGAACAAATATTAAATAAAGTTTCTCTGCATATGCACCAAGATCATGGAAAGCTGGCAATCTGGCGAAGTTGTAACTAGTAAGCGTGCTTGTGTTGCGGTGGCGCACTAGGTCACCCTCAATGTAAATTACTACCTTGTTCAGAACACATCACATTAATATGCAGAAGATTTTTTTTTTATTTATTTATTTGAGGAAACTAGAGGGGCCTTATCCCCTACAGGAAATTTATTAATAAGGAAATAAAACAGCAACAGTACAAGGCAGCAACAGCCGCAAACCATCTTCAAGAGACCACAAAAAGAGAAAATGAATCAAAAGCCAGGGCTTATAGCATTTCTAATGATTGTATCCATTGATAAAAAAGGGTTCCAAGACATATTGCATGTTGAGTTGATTCCCATCGAAAATAATCTGATTCATATTGTTCAACACATGAGTATGATTGCCACCATGAAGAATTCAGAGTTAATTAACCTGATCCTTCAGATCATGGACGCTTTCAAATGTACCACTGTGAATCGAAGTTTTCAAATTGGTCATGCCCCAACATTCTTGGGCAAAAGGACAATAATGGAGGAACTGGTGCTCATAGCTCTCTTCTACACCTAATGTACACACCTCACAATTGTAGGATTCCAAATCCATATGTTTCCTTCTTAACATGTTCCTCATGCTCAATTTGTTCTTAAGAAACAGCCATAATTAAAAAAAAAACTTATGATTCGGCTGACAAAAAAAATTTCAGGTCCAGTTGAAGGCTGGATCGACTGGGTGGTACCTAATCAGCATTTTGTAAATTGTTGTTGAAGAAAATTTCTTAAGCCCCCCACTATAGGACCAGATACCGTCTCTGTAATTTAAGTAGTTTGTTGCTTCCATTAATTGATGCAGGTTCTGCAATTGCACAAAGGCAATTTGAGATAGGGGAAGATTAAACATCTCTATGATTGTGACCTGATTGAATACTCTGCTAACCGAGATGAGTTTGTTTATGACATAAGAGTGAATTTCGGGAAATCTTTGATCAAGAGGTTGATTGAGCCACTCTTCCTTCCAGAAAAGACAGGTTTGCCCATTTCTAAATGCCGAACAAAATTCTGGGCAGTGGGTACATAGAATTTATCAAGAGCAACCCCTTACATAATCTATTGTAGTGTATGTGATTTGTTAAGGAACCATTTTCATGATTACTAAGCCACACAAAATAATGTATGCATAAATATGGATAATTTAAATGCAAATTCACCAGTAATTTTAGATTATCTTGTAATCACAATGACGAGTAATTTAGATATAAATTTTCGTTACTGCTTTAGTTATCTTTCAAAATGATTATGGGCAACTTATAATTAAATGCAGTTTTAAGGAGTTTTTATATTTTTGTAAAGAAAGAGGTAGATCCATTTTCAGGTTTATTATCAAATGAATGTTACTTGATAATTAGAATCTGCTTAATTGATAGCAAAATTTTTACAACCGGTAGGATACATCTTTTTATGATATAATACTTTCATTCTTTTCCATTGTTTGTATCATCTAAAAAAGTTAAAGTAGCTTTATAGTCTAATACATATAATTGTTATTAAAGAGTAACACTTGATGTACGTACACAGCTTGTTTGCTAGTTCAAAAGTAGGAGTGTACGTACACACTAGCAAAGAGCACCCGTGGGAGAAACACTTGATGTGTGGGAGAAACACTTGATGTTTGCTAGCATGTAATTGTTTGTCCGTACACTAGCACAGCTAGTTTGTTAAAGAGAAACACTTGATGTACGTACACTAGCAAAGAGCACCCACGGGTTTCCTTTAGCTTTCCTGACTACTTACTTACTTACTAGTCTTATCTTACTATTACTAATTGGAGGCTCCAAGGAAGCCTCCACGTTAATTCTCACCAGACGCGCTAGAAAAAAAGATAAATACTAGAAATTCTCACGTTAATCGAGAAACATCTAGCCATCAAATCTATTATTAAAATAATCGTTAACCATTAGATCTACTTTATTTTCTAGAAAATTACCCACCTTTGCCATTATTATTATGGGTAGACAGAAGAAAAAAAAATAAATCTAGTATTTTACATCTCATCATGATTTGACGGGGGAAACAAGAGGCTGCAGCCTCACGATGGCTCCCAAACAAATCTATTATTTTCATCGCCTCAACGCCATGGCTCCAGGCAAGCTGCGCCGGCGGCATCGAACGGGCAGTTAACTTTTGTGGTCGGCCTACCAAGCAATGAGGATGCCGGCACGCGTACATCTACACCACCGGCACCCGCACGCCCACTCCTTCAGCATTGAGGTACTCGATGTCCCGAAACTTCCAATTTCTTTGTTGAACTACAATAGACGTTGGATTTGGTGATCAGTCTCATAGGTCTGGACTTTGGAGTACTACGACATGAATGCATGTTTGCTTATTGTGGCATGTAGGGTTGTAATGTGCACCACGAATCAATATTTGAAGCTGCTTACTGTGGTGTCTACATCTATGCAAAAATTGTTTGGAGCATATATTAGCTTCAAGGTTCTGTCGTACACGGCTACAGACTTCTGCTATTTATTTTGATCACTTTTGTCTCCTGCGACGTTTGCTTATTGTGGCCTGTAGGATCGTAGTGTGCACCATGAATCAATATTTGAAGCTGCTTACTGTAGTGTCTACATGTATGCAAAAATTGTTTGGAGCATTAGCTTCAAGGTTCTGTCGTACACGCGGCTATATGTTTTTGCTATTTATTTTGATCACTTTTATCTCTTGCGATGTAAGGCTTTACTTATTTTATCCTTGGATTAATTTGAATATAAATTTTGAAATAATCCATATTGGACATCAGGTAAAATTGTTTTGCTGACATAATGATAATGATTTTTTTTTGTTTCAAGGGATCTCAACCCCGGGTGTAGGAGGGAATGTCTGCCTCATCTAACGTTGACGCACAAAAGGGCTCTGATCACATGTTTAATGGCCACGGATGCACAAGCCGGTTGCATGGAGAACATCAGACCCAATCCTTGGCTCTTCATCAATAGCATACAGAGCTTGCTGGTCGGGTATGGAAGACCGAAGCGAACGCATTTATCGGCAGCACCAATTGTAGCACAAGTAAGCTTGAGGGACACGGTGACACGTCCAACAGCTTTCTTCATGAGTTGACACGTATACAACAGCTTTCTTCAAGAGTTAGCGTCAAGTGTGATGTTCGATCCAGCCACATCGAGGAAATGGTAGGACAGGCAAGTGCAGAGGTCCATGTTAACAAAGGGAAGCCTAGAGCACGCAAGCCACCAGCCGCACATGTAGGCTAAAGGTATGACCATCTTATTAGATCCCATAATTATAATTTAATTTGTCGCATTTAATGTATATGATATTTATTGACCATTAGTCATAATTTTGAATTAAATTTTAGTGTCCTTTGATTTCTTGATACGCATAAGTGTGTTGAAATAATCCTTATTTAGTATCATTATTGTATTAATTAATAATGATGTTTTTTGACCATAAGTCCCTATCTATTTTTATGTTTTTTAAACCAGCCTAGAAATTCGTTCCCCTTAGGGGACTCAACCTAGAATATTCTTCTATTAAAATATAATAGAAATTTTTGAATAAATGATACAATAAGAATTCCAAATTCAAATTAATACATGTAAAAATTATTAGGACAACTAGATCAAAAGCTAAAGATTAAAATACAAATTTTGAAGATATCACGTAAATGGATGAAATAAGAGTTTATACACTTTAAGTTTATTTATGTTTTAACTAAATACATATGGTGCTAAAAGATTAATCATAAAAAATGTTATTCACAAAAATGCAAAAATAAAAAATACATGCTAAAATTCTTATAAAATTCTAATTTTTTTTCCATTAAATTGATTGACTAAGCATTGTAAATAATAGCTAAGGAATTAATAAGCTTAAAATTCAGAGGAAGAATCAAAATGGCAGCTAAAACTATCATAGTTTAAGCAAATGTTTCAACTAAATATCTATTGGAGATACGCCGTACCGAGGTGCTTTGCAAAGAAAAAAATGGATATGATGAAAAAACCATTTAATTCAATACTTGATAGATTATCACAATTGAATATAGACTATAGAGGTCAAGGGGCTCACAACGCAATGGCAAAGGTCATTAGAACCCCACCCGGGTGCGAATCACTTTATCCCGGATTTATTCCGGATTTTCCGACGCTGTGCATTAAGTGGTAGGCGACGTCCCCGTCGATAGCGAGGCGCCGGTGGTGACTTCGAACTTCAAGATTTGCCGGCTCAGGTCCTTCGAAGGTGCTCATAGGGGTAGGGTTTTGCGTGCGTGTGTTCATAGGGGTGAGTGTGCGTGCGTGTAGAGCGTCTGCGTTGTACTGTGTAATCTCAAAAAAAGAATATAGACTATAGAGTACCTATATTATAGTTATTATATTACAATGTTAGTAAAGAGAGAACGAAGTAATTCTTTTTAGTTAGTGTATGCTCATAAGATTCTACCCCGTGCGGGAGCACGGGTTGATGAACTAGTTTTGAAACAAAAAATAATCCTTTGATACGCATCTTCCTTTGTAACTAATCAGGCCTCATGATCAAATTAATGTTTATAGACACACGCTGAACGCGTGGGTGCTCTTTGCTAGTTCAAAAGTAGGAGTGTCGTTGTAGCGTCTAAAGACATGTTGGCCACATGCCAAACAAAGTTCTAGTGCGTATACAGAAATCACCAAATTTATCAAAAGCATCCACATACATAATTTATTAATTGCCATGGTTTATGTAGTCTGTTAAGAAAACATTTTCATGATCGCTATATCATCAAAAATATAGTTTCTTTTACATAGAGAACAAGGTTACAGCCTCATATCCGCAGATGGCCGGTACACAACTGATAGTCAAGAATATAAATCAAAGACATAATGTTCACACACCACGTGTAAAAACAAACTTCATCCTAACTAGTGAGTGCAACAAAAACAATGAAATAAACTACTCGGCAACATGATTCTTAAGGATATTGCATCGGTGACCTACACTTCACTGAATTAACAATACGAGAAAATCAGGGAACTTTGGGGAGTACTTTGACATGTATTGTGTAACTGAACTTCGGGCAGGACTTCCAGCTTATTGAATTTAAATTATTATGGTTTGTATGAATTTGATGAATGGGGAGGATCATTGTAATATACATACTCCTAATTAGTTTCATTCAAGTTTCACTCTTAATATATGCATACAATATTCATTGCAAACAAACCGTAAAAGACAAGAAAAAAATATGAGAAAATAAAAAGAAGAGATGTGTCCTACGTGGCAACGCCCGATGCCCAGCCTAGAGCCTCCTTTAGTACCAATTCGTAAAGGGGTCTTTTGTCCCGGATGGCCAGTCCTGGTTAGGAAACCGGAACTAAATGAGGTTTTCCAACGGGGATTATAGCTCAGTCGTGCACTAGTGTCATTATATACAGATTACACAACTCAAAACAAATGTAGTGAGAATCTTTGAATTATTAGATCTGGAGGGCCCTGTTTGGTTACAATTATAATCGGACTTTGGCGAAGTGCCACATAAACCACCATGTCTTTATGGTCCCTGCCAGCAAGTTGCATTGTTGAGGAGCATTCAGTGATTGATAAGCATGATATATGTGTCATATGTACACGATCCTGTATTGTCGGTTGTCGCCTGCATATGTACACGATCTTGTATTGTCCGTTGTCGCCTGCACATGTACACGATCTTGCATTGTCGGTTGTCGCTGATGGACGCCAGCAGGACAGAGTGGTGCATGTACGTGGCCTTGATTGAGCCTCGGCGATGGCAGCGCCTCCATGGCCTTGCTAATTCTCCATTATATTAGCGGATGGTCCGATCCGGTGGCGAATAGCTTCTCCATTGTATTAGCGGGTGCTCGGGTGGCCAGCAGGTGGGTGCACGCCACGCGCCATGGTGGGCGAAAGCCAGGGACTTGTGAGTCACGTGGTGCCGCACTTGGACGGCCTCGCGAGGACAACAGCTTGTTACTAAGCTTTTTGTTGACATTGGTCAATCAGCGGCAAACCATTGTTGATAAATGTCGCCTCCACACACTCGTGGTTTGGCTGATCTACGTCATTTTATTCAGCTACCCAAGTTGCAGATTGGGAAAAGTCCCGTAGGACAAGGAAAGGTAGGGTCGCGATCCCATGGATGGTGCTTACAATGACAGCGGAACTAGTCTACTGACTGCTACTGGTAGTGGACACATATCGCGATCCCATGGATAGTGCATACAACGACAGGGGAACTGGTCTACTGACTGCTACTGGTAGTGGACACATACTCCTCTGTCCCCCTTTCTCTGACGTTATGGGAGCAACAGTAACTGTCCAGGTTCACCCAAACATCAATGCACCTATACTCACGGTATGGCCAGATTCGGATGACTGTTGTTGCCATATGGCCAAGAGCTAAAACGACATACATATAGGAACAGAGGGAGTATGTGACAACCAAAGTTGTGTTTTCTCCGGTATGTGTACAAAGTGCTCAACATGACTAGGCAGGATGAGGTGGGCAGTCCGTATGGCTTCGGTCCGGCCGAGAAAGGGCCTGAGCCTCCACTGCTGCACTGGCTTAGCAGGAGGATGCTTGGGAGGCTCTTGAATAAACCGAGAGTCGACCTTCTTCAGTGTGCGACTGGTGAAGCTTTTGATGCGGTGTGTGGCAGAGCTGTCGCTCAGACCCTTTCTCAGGTACATGGTTCCAAGTGAGGTGAGGTGCTGATCATGCATCGTATGGGCTTCCACTAAGGGTCCACCAGTGTCATCTAAAGATGGCAATGGGGCGGGTTCGGGGCGGATGAAGCGTTCATCGACCCGGCCCCGAAACCCACCCCGAACCTGAACCTTGATTCAGGTGAAAATCTACCCCTCGCCTCGAACCCGGCGGGGACCCAAAACCCAATGGGGATCCGAGACCCGAGTCACGAGATAGGGATGGGCGAATCTTAAGGCACAATGCAATAGCAAGGGACAACCAGGAACTCGGGCTTCTTGCTGATGGATTGCTGCTGTCTCCGGCGTAGCCATGGTTTGGCGAGGTCACCATGATTGCTGGCCCTAGGGCACCTCCGCGGTGTGCCATGCCCGTGCATAGCCATGGTTTGGATGCCGAGGTGGGAGGTCACCATGATGTTTGACCCGACCCCAAAACCCGCCCAAACCTAAACCTTGATTCGGGTGAAAATCACCCCCGAACCCGTCAATCCGAGACCCGAGTCGGTGGTGGCTACAACCTCTAGCCAACAAGTCGTTGTGGATTGCTGCTGCCTCCGATGGCTGGTTCCTAGCCCTAGGGCACCTCCACGGCGTGCCATGCCCGGCATGGCCGGTGATGCCGATGCTATGGCACGAGGGAGAGGGGTCGGGGATGCCGAAGATGTTGTGCCGACGCTGGAGGCAATGGGGCATGGAGGGATTGGGGGCTGGGTTCGGGTGAAGCGTCCGCCTTGACCCACCCCGACCCCCTTGAAAAATCCCTCTAAGCCAAACCTGAACCTTGATTCGGTGAAAATCTACCCTTGGCCCCGAACCCCAGGAACGGGGACCCAAAACCCGATGGGGATCCACCTCCGCAGAGACCCGAGTCACGAGATATGGGTTAGGGACCATCTTTAAATGGTGGCTACGGGCGCACAACGCAATAGCGGGAGGGGGATGACCAAGAACTCGGGTTTCTTTAGGGAAGAGATGTGGGCGCTAGATGTTCGCGATGGATTGTTGGGGAGAATCGTGGTAAGCCTTGTCTCTCTTTGGGATGTACGGCGGCTAGTTGTTGACTTTTGGCCTTGGCCCTAGGGCACCTCCGCGCCCTAACGTGCCATGCCCAAACCAAAGGACTGCGTAAAAAGCCATGGCTTGGGTTCTAAAACCCACGGGCAACCCATGATGCCATCTTTAAGGAGGTAGAGGGGCCGGAGATGTTTGTTGGCATTTCTTAACGCGCCACCAAAGGCAAGCAGCGCCATCCCCAATGGTGGCTACTACCGCTTCCCAAGCCACCATGTGGTGATCCGAAATGGAACCGAAGGATAGATCTTGCCATCTTAGATATTCATCCGCAGTTTACGGGATCTATCATTGGCATTTCGGAGATGTTGTTATTTATATTTTCCAAAGGGAGGCAGGATTAATAAATTAGGGATGTTGCGTTTGCTTAGACCAAAATGTTCAGGGAGAGGGGCATGGATGTGTGACAGATGACCCGAATAAATGAATAACCTAATGGAGTAGTTCTAATGCATCTAGTCATGGCCATACAAATGATAGTTAGGATCATATGCAAACCGATTTAATCATGGTTAGAGATGTGGGTCGATAACGCTTAAGCATTTACGAACTCCTAAGAGATTTCAAGGGACGGTTTGGACCCAAACCCCCCTCATGGTAAGGCTTTTGTCCATGCCCGCATATTAGAGCAAGTGGGCCCCACTTTGGGTTGTATGAGAGATAAGGCCCACCTCTAATAATGATATACCAATGATGAAGTATGAACATGTCAAGATTAGATATGTAAACTATATGCTAGTTCATATACCAACACAAGAACATGAACAAAACTATACTCTAGTTCATAAGTTAGGCCAAGAACATAAATATAAGACTTGCAAATAGAAGAATGCTCCATAGAGGGATGATGCATTTGAGTAAGCCCTGAGGATGTTTACTTTGGGCTTTGCTTTTGGGTCCCAAGTGGTGTGTGTTGAGAGAGGGAGAGGCCTACCACTTGGAGTGAAGAACAAAAATTTACCCAAAACCCGACCCGACCCAACCGTTTCCCCGAACCCGAGACCAGCGGTGAAAAACCGTGCCTGTAGCGCACCCCCCAGGCTCGGCTTGGCCGAGGCGCCCCATTGCCATCTTTAGGGGAGAGGGGGGTTTGCAATAATGCGCTTTCTCGGGGAATGTTGCGCCACTTGCTTTTATTATAAATCAAAATACGACAGAGGGAGTTTATTAGTGAGAGAGATGTTTACTCCCTTTATGGTAGTAAGTTGACGGAAAAATATGTCGGGCCGCAATGTTGCTTAGGGAGAGAGATGTGGCGCTTCTGCGATGTTTACGCATAATAGATGTTGGGGAGAATCATGACAAGGCTTTTGTCTCTCTAAGTGGGCTTTGGGATGTACGAGAGATAAGGCTATACGGGAGTATGGGGAGATGCATTTGAGTACGTGAAAATGTTGACTTTGGGCCTTGCTTTCGGTCCCCGTGGGCACCCGTGGGTGAAGAACTAAACCCGACCCCTGACTCAACCCGATTTGGGTCCCCAAACCCGCCCCCGTTCAGACCTCTTTAGTGCCATTTGCATTGGAGCTTGAGGCATTGACAAGATCGATCTTCGATGGCAACTTGATTGCGTCCAACATGGAAGCACTAGACATGCTCTCCCCTAGGCAATCGCGAAGGCACAAGGTCACCATCTAGGTTTCTCCACTACATCTTGGTTGTTTTCACTTTATGCAATATCAAAACTAGAGTCTTTTGCCACGATGATCTAGCTATGGCTGTTTTAGGTTGAACTCCTTCAGTGCTCAATAGAAGTGTGTTGTATGTTTGTTTAAACGCTGTTTCCCTTATTTGAGAAAATAAATTGCTCAAAAGTTGTGTGTTTAGGTTTGTATCCTCCGGTGCTTCTTTTTTGTCTCATGTCCACACTAAATGGCATCCTCAATGTCTATTTTTTTTGAAGACCTCAATCTCTATTTTTGGCTAGCAAGATATTCAAAATAGAGAATGTTTATATTTGAAGATCCAATAATCAAATAGGCTATTGGGGTGTTTTCACCAGAATCTCTATTATTACTATAAATTAGCAAGGATACAAAGAGTCTTGAAGTCGCTCTTAATTTATTTTTCGTAGTAGATATTTTCAAATAATTCAACAAAATAAATTGTTGGCACAAGAAACAAGGGGGAAAAAGAAGTCCCCCTGAAAAATTTAAGCTCCACCTATTTCAAATTACAATTAATTTTGGATTTATTCCAAATTCAGGCCCAACCAAAGAGCCTTAGGCACTATCTGCTCCCCTATAAAGGATTTGTTGAAGAAGTTTAGGATGGATGAAGCAAATACTATTCACACACCTATGGGCACTAATTTCCATTTGGATCTTGATGCAAGTGGTGATGTAGTTGATCAAAAACTAAATCGATGTGATCGGAAGCCTATTCTATGTGACTGCACCCATCCGGATGTGATGCCAAGTCTATGTATGTGTGCAAGATTCTAAGCCTTACCAAGAGAAAGTCATTTGAAGGCAACAAAGGGAATATTGAGGTACATAAAGCATACACCCAATGTTGGACTTGCCAAGGGGTCACAATTTGAGTTGATCATATATTTGAACTTTGATAATGCGGGATGCAAGGTGGATAGAAACCATAGATTGGGCACATGTCAACTATTGGGAATGTCACTTGTGTCTTGTTTATCAAATAACCAAAATTCGGTTCCACTATCAATGGCCGAGGCGGAGTACATTTTGTCAACTAGTTGTTGTGCACAATTTCTATGGATGAGAGCAACATTGCTAGATTATAGGTTCCATTTTGAACATGTTTCGTTGGTATGTGATAATGAATGTGTTGTGAAGATAACCACCAACCTACTTCAACATTTAAGAACAAAGCACATTGATATCTGCCATTAGAAATCATCAAGCCAAAGGGGATACCACAATAGAGACTGTGGGCACTGAAGATATCAACTAGCCGATATATTCACCAAGCCACTTGATGAAGCAAGGTTTTGTGAGTTGAAAAATGAATTGAACATCCTTGACTTCTCCAACATGAGTTGAATGCATCACAACATATGACATGCTTGTCCTCCAACAAAGCAAAGGTGAAATTATTTGTACATGTGCATTCATATCTTACTAGCATGTTGAAGTTCATATATATAAACATAGTCATTCATTGAAAACCAAATTAATTTGAAGTACATATATTGCTCATACAAATCCACGCCCATCCCCTTCTCGTCACTGATGGTGGCAGCCTCTGCGCAGGGGTGCGGCCTGCGAACTGACTGGTGAGATCCGGGCAGCCTCTACACCTGCGAACTGATGGTGAGATCCAGGCCAACCTCGGTGGCACGGACGAGCGAGATCTAGGCCAGCCCCTGTGTGGTGCGGATTGGCAAGTGGTGGCGCGGACGGACCTCTTCCGGCAGAGCTTCTAGATGTGCTTGCAAGCTGCCTCCACGCGGAGCTCCCCTATTGCGGGCCAGCCATGGTCATGCGGGCGGCTCCTCATCACGGTCCCCACCTGGATGCACTTGCGGCTCCCGTCACGAGCCCACCATCGTCGATGGTGTAGATTTGGGTCGAGGAGAGAGAGTGACGTAGTTTTGAGTTCCCTCTCGCCTCGGACGCAAAATGGTTTCTCTTTTGTTGTTAGATACAGTTTTTATTGTGAACTAGGCATTTTGGGTATGAGTAATGTTTTACGTTCCTTGTTGGAGATGGTCTAATTAATTAAAATTTTGTAGGCATCTATTGTCCACATAATAGTACTGTTCACACAAAGAGACAGCACTCTATGACTACATTATTAGTTTATTAGTAGATATAATATTTAAATGGACAGAAATGTCACTAGTGCGTATAAAGAAAGCAAACTCTGAAGGCCGTTAATAGAAGAGGCAAACTCTGAATGCTCTACAAAATAACCTGGATGCGGACCGTCGATCAGAGGGAGAGAAGGACGGGAGGGACAACAATGGAGACTGCCACTGCAAGCAACAAGATCGTCAATAGAGACGAAATCACGGACGCCTTCACCGACTCTGCGCAGATCCCCGAGAAGTACATCCGAACCGATGAGCTCCATGACGGTGTCGTCGTTGGTGAAGACGACGATGCCTACTGCGAGCTGCCTGTCATCGACATGGCCAGGCTTCTTGATCCGGAGCTATCGGCTTCGGAGACGCTCAAACTTGGCTCTGCATGTAGAAACTGGGGCTTTTTTCAGGTCAGCAAACACGCGTACTACCTGTTCGTTTTTTTTTCGTGTTTACTTGAGCGAGCTGGCGTCTGGTGATAGTGAGCTCCAATAATCCTGGCGATGATATATCAACAGACTGTTTCTGCAGCTTACAAACCATGGAGTTGATCAGGCAGTGATACAGCGTATGAAAGACAACACTGTGCACTTCTTCGGCTTGCCACTGGACAGCAAGAACGCAGTGGCCGTCCGAGGAGATGGCTTTGAAGGGTACGGCCACCACTACAGCAGGCTGTCGAAGCTGGACTGGGCAGAGAGCGTGATCCTCATCACGCAGCCAGTCCAAGACAGGAACATAGAGCTCTGGCCAACTAATCCACACACGTTTAGGTTTGTCGTCATGTCCCCAATAGCATTTCCTTGCACATATATAAACTCCTAGTCCTACATGCATGTATATATAATATATGTATACAATAGTGTTCAATTCGTACGTTTGTTTGCTTCATCCATGCATGGATTCGTTCCAGGGACGCGCTTGACAGGTACTCGGCGGAGGCAACGAATCTCATACGGCGGCTCCTGAGCTACATGGCGGCCGACCTCGGCGTCGGCGAAGCGGCGCTCCTGGACGCCTTCGGTGGGAAGCGGCAAAGCCTGGCGATCCACCACTACCCACCGTGCCGGCAGCCGGACAAGGTGATTGGCAACACGGCGCACTCGGACGGCCTCGGCCTGACGGTGCTGCTGCACGTGGACGACACGCCCGGCCTGCAGATGCTGAGGGACGGCAGGTGGTTCCCCGTGCGCCCGATGCCGGGCGCCTTCGTTGTCAACGTCGGAGACATCCTCCACATCCTCAGCAACGGCGCGTACAAGAGCGTCAAGCACAGGGTGGTCGTCAACGCCGAGAAGGGCCGCACTACGGCCGTCATATTCCAGGACGCCTCCGTCGATGGGCTGGTCACGCCGCTCCCGGAACTCCTGCTCAACGGCGGCGAGGCGCCGCGCTACAAATCGATCCCAAGGTTTGAGTATCTCAAGGTCAGGTTCAGTGCCCTGGCCAAAAGGGAAGGATTCCTCGAGAGCCTCAAGCTGTAGCGTTTCTATCGACCCCAACCATGTCCCAAATGTCCCTGAAAATAAAACAGGCACGAGACACGAATGCATCCATGTTAGTATATTATACCATGCACTAGATTTTGGGTACTAAAGAACGTGCGAGGTTGTGTTGCTGTTGCTGTGAGTTATGAGTTATTATGACTGTGAGCCATGATTTGATATTTCTCTGATTTATGAAGAACTATATGTACGGAGATGAAACTTATGTTATGTTATTGTCATCGCGCACTTGATGTTTTGAATTAACACTACACCAGAATCGATGATATGTGTCGGTTTTAAAACCCCATCACCGCCGGATTTTGAACCGGCACAACCATGTCAGTAGTGATGGGGTCGGCATCAGTGCCGGATAACACAGCCCGGCATTGGTGTCGAACTCCACTGTTGGGTCGCAACTTCAACAGGTTGTGTTGTTTATAGACAACAGTGCCGGTTTGTGTTTCAATCCGGCAGTGATCTATTGTGACTCAAGTTGGCATTGTTCTTTGGTGCAGCAATGCTGGTTTGTGAGACAAGCCGACATTATTCTTTGGATCGAGTAGCAATCCCAATTTGTATTAAAAACCGACAGTGATGCTTAACGGATCACTATCGGCTTGGTGTTCAACCCAGCATTGTTGATAGGGTCAACACTGCCGGCAAGTTATTCAAACCAACAGTGATCTCTTGATGATCATTGTCGGTTGTTTAGCCAAGCCAGCAGTGTTAGCTAGACCAACACTGTTGGTATGTAACACGAGCCGGTAGTGGTGTGGTCTCTTCTAAATCATTGTCGGTTGGTAGCACGAGCCAACAATGATAATCAAAAAATCATTGACGGATTTGATGTCGAGCCGGCAGTGCTGATGAGCTCAACATTGCCAACGTGTTCTTGAAACTGGTAGTGATCTCTTGAAACAGGTTTCAAGTTAACAACCCTGAAAATCCCAAACACCAAAAATCATAACCAACAAAATTTTTAGAAAACAAACCTATGTTTGGTGTGTGACATGCTAGGAAACCATCTTGTAATAGCACAAGTAGACCCTAATAGCATGTGTGAGCAATTGCATTTAATCAACTTGTGATTTGGGTCTTCACAACTTTATGTGATGAATAAAAATCAAATAATTTTTTACTAATAAATCAATATTGTGTGTGTTTCGAACTATTGGATTGAATCCTACAACCCAAATGACGCTACTGAACCCCATTAGGAGGTGTACATGCTTGGCAACACATGTATACCAACATAGTGCCCATGGTTTAGTATAGAATGGAAAAAAAAGGGATAGAAGAAGGAAGAACAAAGGAAAAGGCCATTCCCGAGCTCTCTAGCCAGCCCACTGCCGGCTTGCCCCCTCTTGACCTTGCCTCCACGCGCGTCTGGCCCAAATCCCACCGCCCCACTCACCAGTACAGCTACACACCCACTTGGCGAGCTAACAACTGGCTTAGAAAGCTGAGGCCCAGCAGACGAACCGGCTGGAGTGGAAACACCCAGTCGGCCTCCTCCCTCGTGCCAATCAGCACGCCCGCGTCCGCACCACTCTAAAGGAGTTGTGCTCATCGTTTTCCCTTTACTCACTGTTGGCGGTCACTATCACACATTTTATACCACCAACTTAGCTCTAATTAAGAGAATGAAACACACTTATGCCAAATAAACATTTACTACTCACCTAGTTCCACTTGTATTCGTAGAATATTTGTTTTGCAGGAACAAACACGGAAACAGGTGAAGGTATGCCAAATAAAGAATAAAAATGCAACTCAGGGAATACGCCTTGCCAAGGGGAACGTGACCAGGCCAAAACCGATGCAAAGTGGACCAAAACACCTTCGGAAGGGCGACCTAGAGTGGGCCACCAGCCCACACACGAAGGCTCGGCACCAGCGGGCCAAACCTGGGCCGGCAGCCCCAGGTGCGGCAACCGCCGCGCCCTCGTGCCCGATCGCGTCGCGCTTTGCCTTGACCCGCGTCCGGAGGAGAGAAGGCGGTTGCATGCAGTGCTTTTCGATGGCACCAAAGTTCCCACCAAATTATTTCGCATTGATGGTTGCATGGGTAGAAGACGGTGGCATGCGTGGAAGATGTCGTTCCCGCCAAGAATCCTTGGTTGCATGTGATGGGAATTTCCATACCGACTTGACAATGCGTTGCATGCGGAGGAAAGCCATCGCCTCCCCCGCCAAACATAGCCTCCAAAACCGACCTCTCCCTAGTATAAATAGACACGCACACCACCTCTCTCAAGAAACACAACACACAAGCACCTTTCTCCCTCCACTTGTTCTCTTTTCCTTTTTAGTTAGGAGTTAGGCACAATGTAGAAGATCAAGATCTTCTTGGAGATACTTGGTATGATCATTATAGTCTTTTCTTAAATTGATCAATACTTTGCTCTCCACATTATTCTTGTTCTTATTATCAATAGCTATAACAGAGCACAGTTCATGCGAGATGATCTTAGCATACGAACTAGCATATAGTTTGCATGCTATGATGTTGTCAAATAGAACTTTACGCTTAATGTATTATACATACATGACTAAACCATGATGAGTCCTTCCTTAAGTTAATTCATGGTTACTAGTCTGTTTACGGGATCGTTGTTTGCCTTCTTGGCAAATACTCTAGCAGAGGGCCCCTGATGAAGACGGGATACCCTGTACGACGCTAGAGTAGTGATGAATAGCGTAGACGTGGTGTCTAGGTTATGAATCACCCTCGTTTGCTGCGCAATCCACGGTAGTGAGGTTGGGGATAGGTGGTGACAGCCCTATTCGCCCATTGTATTCCTCCACGTCCGGTTGCGGAGTAGAGCTGGATGCCGGCATCGCTTGGCAGATCAAGTGCACTCCGGTGCCCGAAGTAAACCATTAGTAATTCAGGTTATCTCGAGGTAGAATCTCTGATGGTATAAGGCATGCATGTATATCTACTATCTTAATAAAGCTATTTAGGATATCCTTCTCCTAGCATGTTTTCTCTTTATCCTTTGAGATTGGTTCAAGTGTGTGTGTCAAACTATCCTTTACTGTTATCTCTCTATTATGAACCTTAGTCATGCTATCTTGTCCATGCTCATGCTAGAGGCTTTTACACCATACCTTCCCATGGGAAAATATAAATGAACAATACCCGAATACTTCCGGGTGAAATGCTACGATGATAGATCCGTGCGCTTGCGGATTGACCTTTGCACATATGAATCCATCTATCACTAGCGTTTCTTGACGTTGTCACTAAGGATATTATCTGCCTTTCGTGATGACACAAAGAAATGTCAACAAGCATTTCGACGCCGTTGTCGGGAAGGCGTTGGTTGAAAGAATCTCATAAAAATGTTGATTATAATATGCATGAGTAATATATAGGCATTGTTCATAATAGAATAATCTTAAAATAAAAATCTTATTAGTAAAGGAGGGACATGTTTTCAAGTTAGTATACACCGTCGGGTATTCTTGTTGCTTACCATTTTAGGTCAAGAACAAGAAGACGATAGGTCATATGTTGCTTGAAACATGGAGCGACATCAACTAAAAAAGCTTTAATGCTTTTTGGTGACGGAACACACTCAAAGGAGACCCGACCCTACACAAAGGCCACGTGTGGGGAGAAAGAGGAAAAGTCCCGAGTTCCACACTCACCAAGGTAAAAACAAAAAAATAATGTCAGCTTGCCTTATAGAAGAAGACGACGAGGAGCCTCTACTTCTACACCTTTGCTACCATTAAGGCCAAGGTCCATATACACTCGTTGTGCGTTTGACCTAAGCCTTATGGCTCACCTGAGATGGTTAATCAAGCTATTGCCACAACTGTTTTATGCTGGTACATACACACTCAGGTACGCAAAGGTAATATTTCACCAACTCATTTTTGTCTCCATAAAAAGAATTGTGTTCACAAAAGATGATGCTAAGGTTAAAATGACTTTCCTTAATCAAATTTTGATAAGGCATTGGAACTTGATTAATGAACCCGTGGGCTAATTTCATAAAACAATTTTATAATGGAGATAAAACAAGGCTAAACTCACATTGCATCTTCATCTTAGCCTTGCTTGAGTATGAAAATTATGGTGAAATAAATGTCCTCCTTAGAACGATAAAAAGTTTCAATGAAATTTCAACTAGCTCAATCAACTGATACTTCCTGCATACGATTTGCAATAAGGGATAGTAAGTTCCCTTGTGTTCCACCATATCATAACCATGCAGGAAAAGCTAGATAGCACAGGGTACAACCATGATGCAATGAACTTTGAGCTACCTTGGGGAGGACCACAACAAGGTAACACATATCATGCACTCTCATCCCTTTTCGTTACCTTAAAGAAAAATATATATATGTATGAAGAATAGAAAATGAATATGATCGCCTATTGTTCACTTGGTTAAATGTCTTCGTCTCGTTGGATGACTCTTATTTATCTTTCCATGCTTCCCGTGTCTATGCTAATATGTTTTGATTTAGAAGTTTTGGTTTTACATCTTTGAAATTAAGCATGGTGCTTAGTTCAAAATTTGGATGTAATGATCATGCTTTTATAAGTGTTTTAATTTAAGCATGGTGCTTAGATTAATAGCTTACCTAGATCAAATTAAACATGGTGTTTAGTTTGATCTTTGAACCAAAGCTGCTAGTATACATTTGGGTCGATCATATGGACTAGCCCCCTGCAAAAATTTATCAACCACATAAGGGTAAGTCTTTGGGGATGACAATGGAGATGAAATCTTGTTTAGTGAACCAAAAAAAAAAAAGGAATTTTAAAACCCTTCAACCCAAGTATTCTTGTCCTATTATTTTCAATGACATACAAAAGACAAGCTTGGGGGAGTCCCCTAGCGCGCTCAAGAAAGGCCACAATCCACCAATCGAACTATGGCGTGCGTCAACTAGCGGTACTTTCCCCAAAGAAGGTAGGTCGGTAATAATTTTTATGATTCTTTTTATTTAAATTAAAATTCTTTTCTTACACTTACTTATCCTTTACCATTTTAATTTATTTTATCATTATAGTAAACTATATATATTTAAGAAAAAAAAATCTATATATATATTTATACAACCTATATATACCATCTATATAAAACTATCTTTGAAAAAAATGAAAGAAATACCTTAATAAAATAGACTCTTTTTTATTACTGAAGAAATTATCTAAATAAAAATATATAAAAGCAAATGAAAACTTGGGAAAATCAAAAATCGGAGCAGCTATCGAAACCAATCTGTTACCCCAACGGTCTACAATCAAGCTCGACCGTTGGCATGAGCCCGCCAAAGCCGAGCGGCATTGGACCCGATGCAGGTCTGGCCGGACCCCTGGCCCAACCGCGCCACTATGGCAGCCGTTCGCTATTTTCCACCGCTATCAGCTCACAGCCAATGTGCTTGCCTGCGTATCGTGGGGGCAACACACTATAAAAACACAATATAGCCGGAGAGCACTCCACTTCTCACATTCTCACTCTCTCGCTTCGCCGCTTGCTCCTATTCTTGCACTCTCCAAACTTTTCTAAACTTTAGTGCAAGAAACCCCTACCAAATTTCAATCACAACCCATCCATAAGCAAAGCTCGCAAAGTTTTTCTCACTAACATAACTTTTGCTCGAGTTTGTTCTCTTTTGTCTTGTTTTTCAACATGGACAGGTTCGGGAAAGTTGCTAGCACATTCAAGAAATCCATGGGAGGTGTCTCAAGTCACTCCCTTGGAAGCCAAGCATGCACTTCATCGAGCCTAACGAGAGCCCGGCACCTAAAAAGCACACTTTCACAAGGGCAAGGACAAGAGGGGATGACGGTCGCCAATAAAAACGCCCATTACCACAACTTGGAAGGAGATCGAGATGCAAGCGTACAACCTCATAAAATCTTGAGTTCGCCCATGCACCGCGTTTCACCCCCAGGGCCCCTACCAAGTCGTATGAATTTCGAATTCCCTCTAATTTGAAAAGTTGTTGGTTCGATAGAAATCGACCCCCTTGATGCGGGACAGTCTTGACTTCTTACCATCCAATCTTTATGATACTTAAAAACTCATAATGAAGGTGATACTTTCTGATTTTCTCAAAAAAAAAAAACTTTGTTTCACACCGGGGAGAACTTGCTAAGTACATAGGCTTAAGTAGTAAGAAAGGCTTAAACAAACCTGAACTATTCTCTTAAGAGTTTTAATCTTCATAAATTCTGGAGAGAAATTTCTAATTTAATACCTACTACAACAAAGTTTCCCCCTATTGATATAAACATCCATCACATGTCTTTGAAATTTATTCATAAATGGATGGCCATAACTTTGTTTCCTTGGAAAGATATTTCGTTATTTTATAAATGCTAAAACTTCAATACCTTTATGCCATGGTAAACAAAGTAAAAGTTGCTCCTGTACAAGAAATGGTAAACTATATAGTAGACAACTTTAAAGTCACTAATGCTATCTATTGCACATCCCTTTGTGACACGGATTGCCCGAGGTGTCATTGTGCAAGAAGTGATACACATCCTCACCCCATGCATTGAGATCACGGTGCAATCCTTGATACAAGGGCATCACCCAAAATCTAATGACAATGAGAAACTCATTTATTATTTTTAGGGATATACAACTGAGATTCCGCTTCCTAACCCGGAATCCCCTTTGTATAAATCCCCATCACTCACCTTCACTCTGGTTGAGTCCGAGGAAGCACGCAGGAGTTTTGTTTCTCGTAGGTCATGGAGGAGCGCAATAGATAAAGCAGACATGCACGAACAAATGCTTTTGGCTCAAGGGAATGCCACCACCCATTCTATCATGCCATCCCACGGTGGACCCTCGAGCGATCTCGGACCTCGACACGCGCATCGAGGCACAAGATCTACACAAAACCACGAGGCGTAAAGAACTTTTGGAAAATGATGAGGTAAAAAAAAAAAAAAAAAAAAAAAAACATGACGCATAGGCCTTGAGCTAGCTTGGGGGAGGACCCCACCGGTAGGTAAGCCTCAAATTTCCCAAGTCATTTTCAATTCTCTCAAAAAAAAATCCACTCATTTATTTGACATAAGATGGTGTAGGTCTCTCTTAAGATGAAATGATGAACAGTTGCTCTATTTATGAATCAGCTTGCACCTAGTTTATAACTTAGAATTCCTTGATGTTTAAGTTTGTTGGCTAATATTGTCTTGTCCCCAAAAAGCTTGATAAACATGGGTTGCAAGAACATGAACATTTTCTAAGTTATTGTCGGATATGATATGGTACAAAAAAGACTCTACTATAACTTTGTTCCTAGAGAACTTGACATCCGGAACCTGAATCTAAAAAAAAAAAAAGAAAGAGATGAAAAATGGACAAGTGTCCGAGGGCGAGTAGAGCCCACATCTCGCAAAAGAGAGGAAATAAAGGACCCAAGTCTAGGGTGAGAAGAGCCCACCTCTCTAAAAAAAAAAAAAAGAGAGAGAAAATCATACTCTCTCAAGTATTCAAAATATATATATATATATATACATATGCTAAATAAAATCCCAGATGGATAGTTACTCAAAAGAATAAAAGAAATAGTAGCTCTACTAAACCGTTCTATCTTGCAATCACCCAAGAATGTGGAAAAATGTTATAAGACCCATATGATTCGAGTAATAAGGATAGATAAAAATGCCAACTTATTTAAACAATAAGTGAACACTTTGTTATAAACATGGCACACTTTGATTTATATCGGCATTGAAGCAACTCTTGATCATCAACCAAAACACTTAGCTATTTGCTCGGGACGAGCAAAGGTTAAGCTTGGGGGAGTTGTTGGCGGTCACTATCACACATTTTATACCGCCAACTTAGCTCTAATTAAGAGAGATGAAACACACTTATGCCAAATAAACATTTACTACTCACCTAGTTCCACTTGTATTCGTAGAATATTTGTTTTGCAGAACAAACACGGAAACAGTGAAGGTACGCCAAATAAAGAATAAAAATGCAACTCGGGAATACGCCTTGCCAAGGGGAACGTGACCGTGCCAAAACCGATGCAAAGTGGACCAAAACACCTTCGAAAGGGCGACCTAGAGTGGGCCACCAGCCCACACATGAAGGCTCAAAGACCAGCGGGGGCCAAACCTCGGGCCGCCGCCCCAGTCTTGGGCGGCGCCGCCCCCCAGCCCGATCGCGCCAAGCGCTTTTGCCTTGACCAGCGTCCGGAGGAGAGAAGGTGGTTGCATGCGGGCTTTTTGGGATGTCGCCAAAGTTCCCACCAAATTATTTCGCATTGATGGTTGCATGGGTAGAAGACGGTGGCATGCGTGGAAGATGTTGTTCCCGCCAAGAATCCTTGGTTGCATGCGATGGGAATTTCCATACCGACTTGACAATGCATTGCATGCGGAGGAAAGCCATCGTCTCCCCGCCAAACATAGCCTCCAAAACCGACCTCTCCCTAGTATAAATAGACACGCACACCACCTCTCTCAAGAAACACAACACACAAGCACCTTTCTCCCTCCACTTGTTCTCTTTTCCTTTTTAGTTAGGAGTTAGGCACAATGTAGAAGATCAAGATCTTCTTGGAGATACTTGGTATGATCATTATAGTCTTTTCTTATATTGATCAATACTTTGCTCTCCACATTATTCTTGTTCTTATTATCAATAGCTATAATAGAGCATAGTTCATGCGAGATGATCTTAGCATATGAACTAGCATATAGTTTGCATGCTATGATGTTGTCAAATAGAACTTTATGCTTAATGTATTATACATACATGACTAAACCCTGATGAGTCCTTCCTTAAGTTAATTCATGGTTACTAGTCTGTTTACGGGATCGTTGTTTGCCTTCTTGGCAAATACTCTAGCAGAGGGCCCCTAATGAAGACGGGATACCCTGTACGACGCTAGAATAGTGATGAATAGCGTAGACGTGGTGTCTAGGTTATGAATCACCCTTGTTTGCTGTGCAATCCACGGTAGTGAGGTAGGGATAGGTGGTGACAGCCTATTCGCCCATTGTATTCCTCCACGTCCGGGCTATGGAGTAGAGCCGATGCCTTAAGCATCGCTTGGCGGACCAAGTGCACTCCGGTGCCCGAAGTAAACCATTAGTAATTCAGGTTATCTCTCGAGGTAGAATCTCTCGACGATATAAGGCATGCATGTATATCTACTATCTTGATAAAGCTATTTAGGATATCCTTCTCCTAGCATGTTTTTCTTTTATCCTTTGAGATTGGTTCAAGTGTGTGTGTCAAACTATCCTTTTCAAGTTATCTCTATTATGAACCTTAGTCATGCTATCTTGTCCATGCTCATGCTAGAGGCTTTTACACCATGCCTTCCCATGGGAAAATATAAATGAACGATACCCGAATACGTCCGGTGAAATGCTACGATGATAGTAGATCCGTGCGCTTTTGATTGACCTTTGCACATATGAATCCATCTATCACTAGTGTTTCTTGACGTTGTCACTAAGGATATTATCTGTCTTTCATGATGACGCTAAGAAATGTCAACACTCACTGACGCCCGAACCCCGTCTGCCACCTCGCCTCCCCCGCATTATGCCAAGAGCTCGTGACCGCTCAGTTCCTTTCCACTATCGCTGGCACGCGGGCTTGACATGTCATCCCTCCCCCCTATCCTTCCCACTCCCCTTCAGTTGGCGATGGACAGCAGGCGCCACGCTATAATAGTGGGCCGCCCCATACTCACCCCGCCACACGATCGTGCCATCTATTAGCTGGAAGCCCAGATGGGCCCCACATGTAGGAATCACTCTACAAGGGCAGCTCGGCACCCGATAGGGTCACACCCTAGGCGTGAACCCTGTATCAGAGCGCGTTGCAGCCATGGTAGAGCCATGAGTGTGTCGCCCACTTCCTCGACCACTGTTTGAATTGCAGGCAACCGCGGCGCCACGATCACGCCGCGTGCCCAAGACCCCGCCCACGGCTCTCCATAGCCACCCGATCGACCGCCTCCCCATCATCCACCGCTTGTCGCCCAACAAGCCATGGTCGGCCTATAAAACCCCAAGCCTCGCACCCAAAGGATTTCCAACTACCGCATTGGGAGAAGGAACACCGCCGCCTACCGTAGCCGCCGGAGCACCGCCCACCGGCTTGGATCCTAAACTCTTGCTCGCACTTGCTCGAGCCAGAGAAGGAAGAGGAGGAAGAAGAGGGAAGGAGGAGGAACACCGCCAACCGGCCGGAGCTGCCGGAGCATCGTCAAATTGCGGGAGCGACGAACGACGCCGATCGACAACATCGACGAGCAGCTCGGCACTCTACAACTCTTCCTCATCGTTGCCTCACCATGTCCTCGCCGCTACTCTACCTCCCTTAACACCGCCGAGTTCTTCCGCCTTGCCAACCTTCCACGATCGTCGCCATAGTCATGAGCGTGCCGCCTTGTTATCCAACTTGCATGAGTGACGAGCCCCTCGCTTTTGCCATAGATAAAACATGCACGCACATGGACAAAGTCACGGCCATGCCGAGATCTAGCATCTTAGGAACGCCGATGTGTTCACTACGTAGTTTCCGATCAATAGCAACCTGACACTTAGGCAACACCACTCATTTGGGTGCAATAGGGGGTACTATGGCACCCAACCAAATAAATGGTAGTAATATGTGTCCATATTGCCACAAAAAAATTGTGTTGCGATATTTTTTTTGGTTGCAAATGATGATGCCGTTGCACCCATTTTAAGGATTTCGTGGCAATTGGTGGAAAGTATTGCAACAACAATTTTATGTTGCATTAGCATGTCGTGCATTGCAATAAAAATGAACTATGGCATCCATATTAGTGTTGGTTGCTTATGAACGGCAAAGATCACAACCACTTATTTGGGTTGCAATATTTTTTGCACCTCGTGGCAATAGATAGGTGGCTATTGCATCCTTTGTTGCCACAAGATGCAATAACATGTATGTATTGCCACCATTTGGTATGGTTGTAATACTATCCAAATGGCGTTGCAACTTTAACACACCTATTGCAATGAACTTTTACTTGGTTGCACTTAAATCAGTATATCGCCACGCTTTACGCTCAAACAGTGGGGCTTCCAATTTGCTTGTTGCGGCCCTTTCCATTTATTATTGCCTATTTGTTATTGATGACTTTTTAGTTTGAAGTCATTTAGTATTCCAAAGTTTCTATTCGAAATTCTCAAACTTTGAAATTGAAATTTTAAATTATTCAAACTTCACAAGATCCCATGAACAACGATCGATTGCATATACTCCAAATACCAAAGTACCGAGTATATATTGAACTGCGATGGCAACCTGTCACACCAAGTTCTAGGTGCTTGGCCAATTGAGATGAGTATTGAACTCGAACTCCAAAGAGTCATTTTCTCAATTCTAATTACCCGATAAATTGACAAGTATTGAACTCGCAAAGGTGAAATTCTTTCGTATATTCTACATCACATGGTCTCGCAATACCCGACCGTCGTTGTAAGTCCGAAACCGAACAGCTGAAAAACATTTATATTTCAACTAAGCAAAGCAAGCTATTGTGAATTCAAAGATGCGGAAAACTCGAACATTCAAACAACAATCGCCTTCTCTAAAGCCGGAGAAAAACAAAGGTTTTTTTTTGAAAGCAAACGGGGAGAGCTTCCCACCAAACTTTTATATATCATGCACACTTTGTATGGACAGAGCTCAATGAGAGTTGTTACAAGCAAGGAGGTACATCCGCCAAGCATGAAGCTTGGGTTTTTGTTCAGCCGGAAGCAGCCCTGCCAAGTTACAAGATCATTACATACTTTAGTGATGATGGATCGTGAGCTCGTGTTTTCTCGCCTAAAAATCTTGCCCATCCCGTAGGCGCCATAATATCGCTTGCGGATGGACGGCCAAACCGAAGCGTCAATCGAAGTCGGGAACAGAGCTGTCCATATTTCAGACGGCCAAGGCCGATATCGAAGCCAGCCTAAGCCGACTCCAAACTTCTGCACCGACAGACATCCGAAGAAGACATGGTGCCCGTCTTCACCGCCGAGGGTGCATCGCCGCAACCAGCATGGTCGAGGACAGGCTTGGAATGTAGGTTCGCTCGTGTGCCGAGTCTATCTTTGAAGTAAAGCCGAGAAGATCTTCACTTTGTTCGGGAGTCGCGTGCTCCAGATTTCTTTTGCCATGTTGGTCCTCCGAACCGCCATTGTTGAGAGCTCGATAGGCGCCCCAAGATGTGTACCGCTTGCCCGTCGCCTTCATGAGACGTTGATCCGGTTGCTCGTCAAGTTGTATTTCCCGCAAGCACGAGTAGAAAAAATGTAAGGTAAGACGTTTTTTGTGGGTGCTCTTAATTATCATCGATGATGGGCGGCAACTTCCAGCCAGAGGTGATCACTTCACATGACAACACTTCCGTATTTTGCCGCGCGACCTTTCATATTCGGGGCTTTGTAGTTTCATATTGGCGCGGGATACGGCGCTTTTTGGTAATCGATCGTCGTGTCTATTCGATATATATACCGCGGTTACCGAAAGATATCCACATTCCACACGCCGGTTCCCGATCTCCTCGACATTGAGGGAGTTAGAGAAGGTTAGGAGCCTTTCACATTTGCGTGGATCGATCGGAGTTAGAAGGAGATCACTATGGCGTCGCAAGCAATCCAAGTGATCAAGCGCCGCCGCGATAACCCTGAAGAGGTGGGCGATTCGGCTGACGCAGCCTCCGGCCAAAGAGGCCGCGGCAATGAAGAAGTACTTCGCCGTGCACCAGGACCGAGTGGGTGTTCTTCTACCCGCCTCGACGCTGGGATCCTACCAAGTACTACTCTATCCACACGACGGTGACGATCGAGGAGGCCGTCGTCAAAGGTGTCATCGAGGAGATTCGTCACGGTTTGCCGGCGAGCGGCCCTTGGTGGTTGGACCGATAGTGAGTGGAGAAGCATCGGCCGTAACAAAATCGGCGATGACATCTATAGGATTCCACTCATGAGCATGGTCACCATGGCCATGTGCCAACTATGGAGCCGCTTCGTTCCAACTAGTAGGAGGTTGTATAGGTCACCCTATCCACTGATTTGCGACCGCCATGCCAACGATCGTAGGAAGTCGTCGCCTTTAGCCCCTATGAACTCCTAACCACCTTCTACCTCGCCGATGCAGGCACACGACATCGACACCACCGTATCAAGCGTGCCCCCGTTGTCTCCGACCACCTCGCTCTTTGGGAACATGCGGATAAGCATCGCTCGACCAGTAGAGCCCTACTGTCTAGTTGGATACGGTAGAGGCCTCCGCCTTGACCCAGTTCACCGGGAACTAGATCTCGCCCATGGAGCCGCTCGTGGAGCACCATAGAGGCGCCACTATTCTCATTTGTTCTAGTAATCTAGACTTAATAGGATTAGTACAAGCTCGGGTCTAAGCTCGCCTCACCATGGGACGCGTGAGTACGCCTAGCTTCAAGGTCCGGTAGCCCTATACGGTCCAGCAAATCGTGGTCGTTATAGTTGCTAGTGGACATGATTTCATGTCCTTAACGAGGTTTTTCTTTGGAAGTGAGTATTAGATGATTTGTAGATAAGTATCATATCTTGTTGTCGTTAAAATTTCATAGCCATCGGCCTTATGGTTTTACATATGGCAACTGTTTTTGGTGGTGAGTGCTAGCCGCAAAAGTGTGAACTAGCAAATGCGCGCCACTTTTGATGTCCTCGTGCCAAATTTTTCCTTTTTTGAAATTCAAAATTTGGATTGTTCGAACTTTGTCAAATGCAAAAAGGTCATATATAAAGTTTGTAGATCATAATAAGTTATGAATTTTTGGTATTCATGACTGCTTTCATTTTACATCATTTATTACCCCCTAAAACTAATTGAATTCCTCAAAATTTCAAATTCCAAAATTAAATAGTTCAATCTAACTCAAAGGTCAAATGACCTTTTTTAGAAAAACGAAAAGGTCAAATGACCTAGATAATGTTTGTAGATCTCGTGGAGTTCTACAATTTTTGTATTGATAACTTTATCATTTCAAATCATTTTTATGACTTAAAATTTAATACATTTAAATCATTAAAAGAAAATGAAAAAGAAGAATGATGTTGTTATAGACTTATGCTTTGGGCCATCATACACCTCGGCCCAAATAAGTAATCTGGGCGATGTGATTTGTCCAAATCCTTGCAATGGCCAAAACCCTACCCCCAATTCTTCCACCCCGCCACCGCCGGCCACCCCTTCTCCCGGTGCCGCACTTCCCCAATGCATCCTCTCACTCTCCTCCTCCTCTCCTCTTCCTCGCGTCGTGGCGTGCCACCTAGTGAGCACCGACGCGTGTCACATGTGGGAGGCACTAGGCCTTGTTGGTAGCCGGTGTAGACCCTAGTCTCCTTTCATGTGTCCTCACTCCTTTGTTGTTCATGTGATCTAGGGATGCGACCCTAGCATGGGCCGTCGTGCAACCCCTGTTTGTCATCCCTAGCCTCGACCTCGACACAAACTTTGGCCATCACCACCCGTGACCCGACGCCGCCATCGTCCATGACCTCGCGCCACCCCGACCGCCTACTTCCTCTTCATCCGCGACCCCGGCGCCACGGTTGTCCACGACCACGGTCCACCCGGCCGCCTACTTCCTCTTTGTCCGTGACCCCGCACCACCGTCATTGAGCACCTCCGCCCCTAAGCTCGGACTCCGACACCCAACCCCTAGCGCCCGGGCATCTCCTCGACCGACAAACCCTTCCGCTATGACCTCCTTGTTGACCTCCTCACCGATGAATCTCGTTTTGATTACATGCTGCCTATGATGCTGCCCTATTAATATTGTGATGTTGCCCTATTAATCGTGGTCTAACCGAGCACAATGTCACCGTGTCTATGATGCCTAGATGAATTTGACTAACATATTCCAATAATGCCAAACTGCAGTAATTGTGGTAATGAGATGCATGCCTTTATATATCTAAGCACTTTTCTTGTTAATTTTCATGTCAGTCATCAAATAATCTAAAATCATCCACTATTTAGAAATAATTGGGTCTAACTCAAGGTGATGGCAAATGCTGAACGATTTGGACCATTCCATGTCCGCACGTCTTTGGTTTCAAACCACGTTGCCTATATATGATGTTTCTTATTTTCATTTGTAAGGTAGCCGTCAATGACATGAGTAAAAGAATGAACCCACCACATTCATGTGCCGAGGCCTCAACAATAATAAGTTAAATTAGTAGATTAATTCAGATGTTTTTAATCAAGATTAATAACTTTGATTTGCTTGAATTTCGTGAGCACGTGTGGTACAAATGGGGAAATGGCTAGTGATGCACAACTTGACATGCTTTGTTAATATCCATTCATTTTCATTCCGTGTTTGTCATGGTTGTCATTGAACATGTGGTTAACATCCATTCTCATGCAACATTAGAACTAATCTAAATGATGGTAGGGGCCGGATGTGACCACGACTTTCATGGTTGTCATTTAGTTGAGGCCACATTGATGACAACTATGGGATCTAATTTTTGGCCAATTGTTGGCGGTCACTATCATACATCTTATACCGCCAACTTAGCTCTAATTAAGAGAGATGGAACACACTTATGTCAAATAAACGGTTACTACTCACCTAGTTCCACTTGTATTCGAGAATAATTGTTTTGCAGAACAAACACGTAAAACAGGTGAGAGTATGCCAAATAAAGAGTAAAGTGCAAACTCGTGAAATGCGCTTTGGCCAAGGGGAACGTGGCAGGCCGTAACCGGCAAAACGGACCGAAACACCTCCGAAAGACGACCTACACCGGGCCACCAGCCCACACGCGCGAAGGATGGGCGCGGGGCGGACCAAACCTGGGCCGACCGCCGCAGGCCGATGCCCCGATCCTGCCGCGCCTTGTCTCCGTGTCCGGCCGGGAGGAGCCGAGGTGGTGCATGGCGGTGTTTTTTTAGGGATTTGGCGCCAAAACTCCCGCCAAAACCATTTTCATTTCACTATAAATAAGAGGCCACACCCCCCCTTCCAACACAACAACACACACCCTTGAGCACTTCACTCACTTTCTTTAGTCCTAGTTGTAGTTTTGAGCAAGGTTGAGCTTCAAGGAGGGCTTGTCTCCTTGGAAGGATCTTTTGGTAATATTAATATTATTATGGAGTTCCTTTCAATATTCAAGTCTTTATATTCATATTGCAATGCGCTCGAACTAGAGTATAGTTACCCTCATGTTATCTTATTAATGTGTGAACTATGATCTAGTTGACATATTAGTAGATAGAACTTGGCTAATTATAGAATTAACCGTCATGTGTCGACTCGCTAGAGAGTGGTCGGTTTATGTAGATTATGATGGTTTGGTGTACCTTCGGGTTTACCTTTATCCTTGCTTGTCGATCCGTAGGGTCGGAGTCCCTGGGGATTTAGGTAGTTTTCTATATACGTGGACATGGTGTCCAGGTCTATAGTAATCATCGAAATGCTCGGCATCCCACGGTAGTGAGGTAGGGGGCAGGTGGTGACAGCCCTGTTCCGCCCATCGTATTCCTTCACGCTCGGATGTTGAGTTGGAGTTCCGAATGTGTCCATCGGCTAGCGTACTAGCCGCGGCATCTCCTCATCATATGATCGTAATCCCATCATGATTTAGCCTCCTCACATGTTAAATTAGAGTTCACCCATGTGCAATATTTAGAACCACCTTCTCATTGTAGATTCTCTTTATCATTTTCTCTCCCTAGTGGTGTAGTAGCTTATGTGTGTTTGTCACTATCCCGAATATCTATTCTTCTTACCCCCGCAATTGACTAATGGTTATTCATAAATACATTGTGGATCATCATCATCATTATGCTAGCTAACCACACAAGCCTGCCTTCCCTTGGGAAAATATAAATCACGATACCCGAATACCACCGGGTGAAATGCTACAATGATAGATCCGCGGCGCTGCGGATTGACTAAAGTAAACACATGAATCCATCTATCATCTGATATCTCTTAACGTGGTCTCGAGAATATTATTTATTCTTAGAGATTGCACTATGAAGTGCCAACAAGCATTTCGGTGCCGTTACGAAATGGGTTATTATCTATTTCTAGTAATGTCGTTAAGAAATATCAACACCACAATGATGTAAACTTTAGTAATCGAGATAATGAGATGGTTGCCTTTATCAAAGCACCTTCTTGTTTTTTTTTTCATGTTAGTTAGCACCAACCACAATTTAGCAAAGAATTGGGTCTAACTCAAGGTGATGGTAAACAATGATGATTTTGAACATTCCATGGTTGTCATGTATTCTCATTATAAACATTCATATGCTAAAGCCTCTACAAGTAAAATTACTAATGATGCAAACTTGACTGTCATTGAACTAGTGGTTAACATCCATTCTCTTGCAACACTAGAACTGATCTATGTGATGGTACGGGATATGTGAGCATGACTTTTATGGTTGTTAAAGCCGAGGCTAATTTTTGTTGATCATATGATGCCAATTGTTTACCTGATCCTATCATACCTAACCCTATCAATGCGGTCCAACGTTACCTAATTGTATCAATGTTGTGTTCGGTGAGCAACTTACTAAGTCCTATCTATGATATCTTGGCCATTCACCGACAATGTTGTAGTCAAATATAAGTTATTAATTCACTCGTTGGTTTTAAATTCAGTTGACATACTCTATAACAGTTGGAAGGACAGGTTCTTGCTCAACGAGTGAACAGGCTCCCTTGAAGCAAACCAAGCAACATCAATTTTTGTATGTTTGAGGATTTTCTGTTAGGAGTGTTGGTAACTTGGTAGACTGGTCATAGATGATTTAGTGTGTCTCTAGAATGTATGTGAATGTGTAAACATCTATGTGACATTATTAATGTAATTAAGTAATAGATAAGACACCGCCACATATGTCATTAGACCGTGATGTCACAAAGTATTCACTTTGTAGTCACAATAACTAGTTTAAATAGATTTCCCAAAATACAATTTGTGACGGCTTGTGTATCTTTTGTGACACGTTGATCGATCAATCTGTGACAATCGGTTGTCGCCATTAAATGGTACAATGCATTACGATAGAAAAGTAACCGTCACAAAAGGTATAGACATTTTGTGACGGTTTGCCCGAAAGCTTCACATGGTACATTTTGTGACTGTCGCCTTATGACAACGTGTGTAACGCTTCGCTTTCATCACAAATTTCATTTTGTGATAATTTCGTACTTTACATGACAATTCCATTTTATCATACAAGATCGAAATTTTTATAGTGACCCTTGTGTCATCCTATGGACTTAGTCCTTTGTTAGCACACTTTATGGTTCAAAGCTGTCTTTATAGTCATCCACCTACGGTTTACTCTCTGTGCCACCCATGGTTTCAACAATTGCACATTCAAATAAAATCTGTAGTGGAAATTGAGTTTATAAGAGAATTGATTCCTCCTAACACCCCCCACCCCCACACACACACACCCACACACCCCACAACCAAGAGAGTGTAATTAAGTCCTATCCACCACATTTTAGCAAAGTGATGTTGAAATTATTTTCCACCAATTAAGTTTTGTTGTGTTCGGTTTTTTGATATTGGATCGCAGCGTACCATGTGCTTCCTCCATTTAAATTATAGATTTTATTCTTTAGTTCATTTTTTAGTTTTGATTAAGTTTATAAAAAAATACATCAACAACGATCATATATCAGTTGGTAAGGTCCCTTGTGGTTGAACATGCCCACCGGATTAAAGTCCTCGAATCAGTTGGTAAGGTCCCTTGTGGTTGAACATGCTCACCCGGTTCAAGTCCTCGACTTGGCACCGGTGCTCGCATCTTCCTAGATTTAGTCTAGGGATTTTCTAGCATTATGTGATTTTCTTGCGTTATGCTTTAAGTGGTAAGTAATGTTCCCGTCGACAACGATGCGCCAATGGTGACTTTGGAAATCTCTAGATCCATCACCCCGCTTCTTGAGGTGCTCATAGAGGTAGGGTTTGCAAGAGTGTTTGCATTGCACTATGTACTAAAACAGTTATGTTTATTATTAATAGATATTTTATGTCTACAAAATATATGTTCATAATGCATGTATTTATTTTAATAGATATTAATATATATTTTTCTAAAATCTTGAACAAATTCTGAGAAGTTTGGAAGGAATGGAATCTAAATTATAGGTGCTCTCTTTTAGTTTTCCTTGTTTCCTGTATTAACATTTGTTTTAATTTGAATTACACAAACATGTTTGTCCACTAGACAACAGACTAATTAATCTTCTATATCTAAATTCAAGATGCTGACAACATTTATTTGAGCTGTGTGTCGTAAGCAAATTTTTCTAACAAGGTTCAGAGCCTATTGGTTTCATCTGTCCTGGAGGATTTGTGCCTTGATGCGTCTTAAGTACTCAATAATTTTCTATACATAAAGCAATACAAAACTCCTCCAGCACAAACGCGTGGGTAAATTATTTAGTTCTGACAAAGAACAGACCTAACCACCAAGTTGTTGATCAGTTATTATATACAAGAAAAGTTAAACATCATGGTAAACACCTGCTCCACCATGCACAATAGACTAATTCCCTGTCACTTTTCGCCAGCACTGAACTCCAAAAATGTGTGCAAATAATTTGAGGAGTCGTCTGCACCACAACAATATGTCTTTTGAAGATTTAACATTGATGGAGTTTTTTTGATACAGAAGGCAAGAAAAACAGCCTTGGGTTTTCGTGGCCAAAGACAACAGAGGTCACACCGCGTGTTAGCTGTGCATGATGCTCTGTTGTGTGCTGAAACTGAAGCCTGCCTATTAGCTGCGCTTGCTGCTACCACCAGGCCTGAATGGTATGGCCAAACTTGTCCACGAGATAGACTCAACTACACATGTAAATGCTCTGAAGTCAGGTGCCATTGATCAAGCTCGCTCTGAGTAGAATGATGTTGAAAGAGCTTATGTTAATGTTTATATTGTCAAGAGAATGTAATTTGTGTCATTGGGCTCTGGTTTGGAACCCAGACGAGTTCAACATTTGGCTCGACACCTAAGAATTTTGTAATATAGTACTTGTTTTTACATTTGGCTCGACACCTAAGAATTTTGTAATAAGCAGTAATATAGTACTTGTAGACCGCGATCTTGCTGGACCTCATATGAATGAATAAGTGAGTAATTATTGAGATTTAAAAAATAATTGCACTGCCACTAAAAAGGAGCGGATCAGAGCGTGCTGCTTTGTTTGCGTGTTCTATTTGCGGACCAAAATATGCTTACAAAACTTTTAATTAATTGTCATCATCCCTAAACCCAATTGACAAATACAAATCGTCATCTTTACTAAGTCAGGCCGAGAAGTCTAAACCTTTACCGTGAATATAGCCAACACATCACCATCCTTAGATATCTTGGTTACAATTTTTTTGACAGCCAAAATTGTCCATAGTGACGGATGAAATAACCCCCCCCCCCCCACACACACACACACACACCCACCGACCGACTCACCTCAGGGCGACCGGGCGGCGGCGTTCCTCCTGCCCCGAGCCGATCTCCTCATCAGCCACCCCTCCTCCAATCCAACCCTAGATCCGAGCTCCCGTCTCCGGATCTACCACTCCATATGGTTTCCTTAGAGACCTCGGGTCCTAACCCACCGGGAGGAACGCCGGCCCCATCGGCCACCACTACCTGCATGGTGCCGCCGCACAAGACGACGTGAGTATGGGGTCGTCGTCGAGGACGAGGACGTGGACGACAACGAAGGTGAGGACGAAGACAATGACGGTCGCTGCGGTCCCGGCGCCACTATCACAACCGCGACCGGGCGGCCCATCTCTGAGGCCGTCACCCCTCTCCCCCACGCTGCCCCTTCCATCCTGGAAGCAACTCAGTGGGGCGTTCAAAGTCCAGGGCGCGGGCGGATCGGACCCAGCTCCAAAGAGCTCCGACGACGAGCCCAATCTTGTCCGCTCGCCGCCGCCCCCTACTTGGGCGTTGCCCACAAGGCTCTTCGGCCATGTCTCCACCATCAGTCGGGGCTGTGATTGCATCGCAGGCGTCAACACCAAGGAGGGTGCCCACCGGAGGCCTCGGCCGGGAAGGCAGCGCCAACGGGCGCGGTGGCGGCGCTGCCGCAAGTCCTCGTGCACCACTACCGAGGCAACCTCGCACTTTTTGTGCCCTTGCAACATCGCCTTGGCCTGCAGCGGCCGGCAAGGGTCCCGGGTGCAGCGGTGCTCTAGCGGCTTGGCCCGCTGTGGCGGACGTCGTGTCCTAAAACGGCTAAGCGGCCTCATGAGGGCCCCAAAGTTGATGCCGATGGTTTTCGGGACCGCTGTGAGTCGCTGTCTCGACACGGACGGAAAGCCGGAACCCAAGCTCCTTCACCCTATACCACCGTAGCTTGTTGGTCGCTACTTCAATCGCCTCGTGCGACCACGCCGCCACTCAATGTCGATCTCCGTCCACACGCCTTCACCGTAGTACCGCCATCGAAATCGAGCGATGTGCAATCGGGTCGCCATCGGCGCACGACCTTCGGTGTTTGTGGGGCGGCGCCCGCTGGGGGTGGCAAGGTTTGGCGCCCAACCGCTCGTGGGGAACCGAGAGCGTTGGGAGGCTATGACGTGGTAGTTGCGGGTGATGGTCCTCAACCTTGCCCGCGCGCGCCATTTGGTGCTTCGAACAAAGTCAGGCGCCGTCGTGCGCACCAACACAGGTTGGCGGGGAGGATCAGTGGTGTCCACAACACCACCACTTCACGACCCACTCGAGCTAGGGTCTGTGTAAGAGCACTAGGCCTCCTGTATGGGGTGACCCTATGCCTCGATGAGCTCGCTACCTCTTGTCTCGCCGGGTGGAGGTCCAGCATCGCTGGTAGACGACGTCGCCACTACGGATCGGCGAGCTTGGCCTTGCATATGTGGAGGCACCAGGGATGGATGGTGTGGATCCTTCAGGTCGCCGCGGTCGTGGCGGACACCTGCCCACAACCTTGGCTGTCTCTGGCCCTCACGAACCTGGTGGCATTGCAGGACACGACCACGGGGTCTCGCCAACACCCCCGGCTCATGCGAGCGGGGATGCGGTCGCTACGCCGCCCGTGATGATGCCGATGGAGACGATGGCGGATTCCCGCCATTTCATGATGAAATTGAGGGTCAGGTCTGTCTCCCCTCCAAACCCCACCCTTCGTGCCGTGACCGAGGCTGCGACGCTCACATACGCCGGTTCCGTTCACTCATTGAGGAGGAGCGGCCACATTGTGGCCAAGCCGCGAGCGCCCAATGGGACGAGGCAAGCACAGAATGTGCTACTCAAGAAGCTGGGAATGGAGGTGCATGAGGACACTCCTGATGCGGGAGATCGCGGGCCATTTCATACGGGCGTTCCATGGGACATGTCCTTCAAGAAGCAAAATGTTCTCGGTGTCCCCGCTCAACGAAGAGTTTAACCCGACGGCCTTAAACAAGAACACGACCGGGCTGGATGATGGGATGGCACGAAGTGCTAACTGCATGCTACCCTCGTGTCACCAATTACCTTATGTAATCAAAACCTGTTGTATTCCTATGTTTCGAGGTTTGGTAATCCTACAACTACCGCCTCTTGTCTTTGTGTAACAAAACTCTATTATGCTTAATGAAATATGCGCCTATGCGTTTCGGAAAAAAATATCCACAGTGCGTAACAGACTCCGCCATCATGTTCCATCGTCGAGATGGTTAGAAAACATACATAGATAATTTCAATTAATGCCGGGACAAAAAAAAATAACTTTTTGAGGACAGACCCAGCCAAACTAGCTAGGCCGATTTTATTAACTGCCTGAAATGGAAGAATGGATTGCACCATTTCATTCATCTCATGAGTTGATAAAAAAACTGTATATGGATCGCCTTTTTAGGAGTCAGCAAGAATTAATTTTAATTTTCAGAAGGTTTCTGCTCTAGCCCACAAAAACGGACAGGTCGAGTTTTGATGTATCACTACGGACTTGCCTCCTTTGCCAAGTGCGCGACACATTCGCAAAGGGCCAAAATCCCGTTGGCAAAGCCTCGGCAAAAAAAAAAAAAAAAAAAAAAAAAAACGAGAAAGAAGTTGTGGGTAAATGCCCTTTGGGAGTGCCACCATAGCTCTCGCAAAGGGCCGACGACAGCGGGGGCAACGGTGACGGCAGCTTTGTCGAGCCGCCCGTTTTTCCATAATTTTGTACTCCATTTTTTTCATAAATTTCATTCACTTGTAGTTCAAATTTGGCTTGATTTAAAATTGCCATAGAAGAGATTAATTATCTAAATATACCAAATAAAGTCAAAACTCACCAAACTTCAACATCGAGTACCATATGATGATGTATGTCAAGAGCTGAAAAAGTTTGAAGGTCAAAAACAAAAACAAAAAAAAATTGCCAAGTGCCAGCAAAGGGGACCCCTTTGCCAAGCGAGGCACAAATACTCGGCAAAGGCCTACACTTGGCCTCGCCTTTGCCGAGTCGATGGGCAGTGCTCTCGGCAAAGGCAGACGACGGCGAGCCAGGCCTCGACGGCTTCTTTGCCGAAAGTGTCTGCTCTTTGTCGACCGTTGAGTGTGTGCTCTTTGCGAGAGGCGCCGCCCATGCCATCGGCGAAGAAAGTGCGCGATATCCTGCTCTTGGCCAAGGGTCACCCACTCGGCAAAGGTGAAGAATCTGGTAGTGTATTTTGGAGGGGTTGTCGATCCCATGGGACGTAAGACCACTTCCTCCTTATAAATATAATAAGGTCCACGACAGATTGATGAGGTCCATCCATATCCATAAGCCAAAACTATATTTTCTTTGATATAGCAGTCATAAAAATGTTTTTTAACAAATTAGTAATTACATATGCAATAAATTATGCAAGTGCTAGCTTTTGATTTTTAGACAATGTAAGTGCTTGCTTTTGATAAATTTGTTTTCTTATATGTACGCACATCCTAGAAATTTGTTTTTTTTTTTTAGCATATCCTAGAAATTTGTTTGGCATATATGTGTGCCCAACAAGGCAAATTTTGAACGGGCAGTCCGCCGTCTGCTACGTTCGATGGGGTCGCCGCACGTAGCCGTGGTGTGCTTCCCCTTCAGCTCCCACGCGCCGAAGCTCTTGATGGTCGCGCGCGCCCTTGCCACCGCCGCCCCGTCCGCTGTCTTCTCGTTCCTGGTAACCGCTGCCTCCCTCGCGAAGCTACGCGGCGCCGCCGTCCCGGGAACTTGCGGTTCGTGGAGGTCTCGGCGGGAGGAGCGGACAACGATGAGTTGCCGGCATGGCGCCGGATGGAGATGTTCCTGGAGGCAGCGGAAGCTGACGGGCTCCAGAAGGCGCTAGAAGCGGCACGCGCCGCGGCGCCTGGTGCCGCAAGGGTAACCTGCGTCGTCGGGGGACGCCTTCATGTCCATGGCCGCCGAAGCCGGCGTGCCATGGGTGGCGGTCTGGACGGGGCGGCGACGCGCTCCGCGAGGACATCGGAGACGACGGTACGATCGATCATTTCCGCTGAGTTGAGCATCTGTTCTTTCGCATTTGCTACAACATGGTTGCCTATATCTCCAGCCGAGAGCCGGAGCGAAGAGCTTCTTGACCTCACCCGGGCTTCGGGTGCTACCGCGTCCGTGACCTCCCTTCGGCGGCGCCAACGCCAGCGGCGACATGCACCGCGTCATGGGCCTCCTCCTCCACAGGGTGGCGCAGAGACTTCCTCGCGCCGCCGCCGTCGCGCTCAACGCGTTCCCGGGACTCTTCCCGTCGGACGTCTTGGCTGCCCTCGCCGACGTGCTCCCCAACTCCCTTTCCCATCGGGCCGTACCACCTCATCCCCGGCGCCACCACGGAAGCCGAGGACCGCCATGGCTGCCTCGCCTGGCTCGACGGCCGCCCTCTGGCGCCGTCGTGTACGTCAGCTTCGGCACGGTCGCCGTGCCGCCGCCGGACGAGCTGCGGGAGCTCGCCTCCGGGCTCGAGGCCAGCGGGGCATCATTCCTGTGGTCTCCGAGAGGACTCATGGCCGCTGCTCCCGCGGGGGTTCGTGGACCGCGCCAGGGCCAAGGACTCCGGGCTCGTGCCATGGGCTCCGCAGGCCTCCGTCCTGCAGCACCCGGCGGTTGGCGCCTTCGTGACCCACTCCGGCTGGGGTGCGGTCGTCGAAGGCATGTCGGGCGGCGTGCCCATGGCCTGCCGCCCCTTCTTCGGTGACCAGCAGATTAACGCACGCGCCGTGGCGCACATGTGGTGCTTTGGCACGTCGTTCGACGACGCCGACGGCCCCATGACAAGGGGCAGCGTGGCGATGGCCGTTTCGTCCCTGCTCTCCGGCGAGGATGGAGGCCAGGTCAAGAACAGAGCGCGTGAGCTGCAGGCCAAGATGGTGGAGGCATTCAAGCCCGACGGAGGTTCCACTAAAAACTTCCGCAAGTTCGTCGAGATAGTTTCTGCTCATGTTTGAGTTTTGATGTATGGTGATATGCTTATTTTGCGCATTAGTTACAGTATGCCACTTGTTTGGTAGTCTGGCTTGTAAAAAAATAAGAGGCACTGCACATGCATGCCAACCTTGCATGATCTTGGAGCATCTTCGGAGATTTTTTTTTTTTTTTTTTTTTTTTTTTTTTTTTGTTGACAGATCCGGAAGATTCCGGCTTTGATTTAATAAGGAGCAGCAAACAATTCGATTACACGCGCGAGAGGCGCATCCCCACCTTGCCTAGGCAAAGGTTGGGGCTTAAAGCACGAAGCAACTTCTCACTAAACTGGCTAGCAACCTGTGGTGCCGACAGCACCTTGCATCCCGCTAGAACCCACTGTGAGGCCAACTCCTTTATCTCACGCATCAGGATTTGAGATGTCCTTTTATTCCCCTAAAAACAATTTCGTTTCTGTGCTTCCAAAGACTCCATAGGGTGAGGATGGCCACCGTTTGCGCTTTCTTTCCGCCCTGTGCAAGATGGCTTAAAATGTCGATTAGAGGCCATTTCCAGCTTTCTGTAGGGGGTTGCAGGCCCGAGGATCTGCTCCATGATGCTACCAGCACCCAGATGTGCAAGGGCACTCAAAAAAGAGGTGGTGCACTGTCTCCAAATTCCTTACACAGAAGGCGCATAAATAATCATTCTTCCACTGTCGCTGTTGCAATCGCGCCGCCGTCCATAATTGATCTTGCATCAGGAGCCACATAAAAACTTGCACTTTGGGGGTGCCCAAACTTTCCAGATGAGGGTTGGGAACATAGATTGCACGTGGCCTACGAATTGATGTTGTAAGCTGAGCTTGCTGTGAGACCCCGCTAATGGGCCAAGATGATGGGCTGGGCTGAATACGTGTTACTGTAGCAAAGGAGTGGTGCTGGTTGCTAGCGAGCAAAGTTTAGTACCATACCGCTTCCTAGAGGAGAGTTGAACCAGCTTATATACCGGGCCGGAAATGGTATTAACTCGGTTCGAACCTTTACGCCGGCGAGGGACGAAAGCGTAAGAGAGTTAGTTCATTCAACGTGTAGAGTGGACTTTTAGCCGTATTTCGGGCCTCGGGGTGTTACACTTGCTGAGTACTGCCTCGAGCTGTCCAAGAGTCCAGATGATTGAGTCATTTTCATCGGTGCCCAATTGCAGGTTGGTCTCGTCGATAGCCATCCATTGGTTCAGGTTGTAGGAGATGTCCTGAACCCAATTGTTGTTTGTGATCGCGAACCCAATTGTTGTTTGTGATCGCATCTTTGACTGTTCTGTTTTTGTGTTTGCTATGGGTCTATAGGTTGGGGCAGATACTCGCTGGGGTCCGTCCATCAATCCAACTAGAGAGCCAAAAGGATGCCCTCTTTGCCGTTCTTCACTGTCACCACAGTAGCTGCATTGAACATGAACAACGCAATATCAGTCTCGTCCACCGGTGGCTGGGTGTCAACCCAGGACTGTCAGGTCGCGTCCATCTGAACCACAGCCATCTCAACCTGAGTGCTCGGCTGAATCTTTCCAAATCGATAATGCCCAAGCCGCCATACTCCATTGGTTTGGTGACGTTTTCTAGGCAACTTTGCATTTTCCACCTGTAATCTCAGAATCACCTGCCCAAAGGAAGCTCCTTCTTTGTCGATCAATGTCCGCAATGAGCTGTTTTGGGCGCCCTGAGCGAGGTGAGGAGGTAAACCGGGATTGCACTTAGTACTGGCCGGACCAGCTCACGCCTCCCCGCTGGGTTCAATAGTCGGCCTTGCCAAACCGCTTGCCGGACCAGCTCACGCCTCCCCACTGGGTTCAATAGCCGGCCTTGCCAAACTGATAGCCGACTTCTTGATTTGTCAACAAACTTTTGGACGTGGGCTAATTTCGGTCTCCCTAGACATAATGGTAAACCCAAATAGGTGATGGGGAAACTTGATCTGGTGCCCCGAAAACCCTCAAGAACGGTGTCCAAATCAATCCCAGAGCATCGTATAGGGCAACCGTGCACTTCTCGATGTTCAGCTGTAGACCTGTGGCTACCCCAAACTGTTCTAGAATCCTGAACAGTGATGAGACCTCTTCTTTGATCGGGTTGAGGAAAATGACAGCGTCATCCGCGTAGACGGTCTCAGCTTGGCCTCCCTTCCCCTTAGGGGAGAGTGTTCCATTGGCAGTTGC
>JADLZK010006566.1:0-12580 GCA_015847255.1 Hyparrhenia diplandra | reverse complement strand
GTCCGCCTCTCTCCGCTTCGTGCGATCAGCGCCCCCTCCCCTCCGTAATTTTTGAGCTCCGACAAGTGGGACGCAGCTGTGGGTTACTCCCTCACCTCCAATCACGCTTCCTTTCCCAATCACGCTCCAATCCGGCTTCCTCCCTCTCGCAGTCGCCACGGCCGCCGCCTCCGCTCCAATCCAGCTGCCTCCCCGTCGCCCACCCTGCACTTGTGCCCTCGCCCTTCCCGCCGCCTGCGACTCCACCCTGCCCCCGACGTCGCCTTGCCCTCCTCGCGTCGCCGTCACCCTGCGACCGTGCGTCTCTGAAGGAAGGTAATAGAAAACTGTGCGTGCCGCAAGTCGGCGACCCCCCAGGCCGTGAGACCCTGCCGCCGTCCGCGACCATCTTCGCCTGCACAACCTGCGCCCCGCCGCCTCCGCCGACGCCCAGGTGCCCAGGTGCCCTCGCTGGGATCCATCTCGCCGCCACAGGTCGCTGACCTAGCCGTGCCCGTGCTGCTGCGCGCCGTCGAAAGGACAACACCAACCTGGGCCAGCCTGTCGTGCCAGTACTGCTGTGACGGCGTCGCAAGGACACCGACATCCCCAACCTGTGCCAGCGCGCCGCCTGTCCTCGATCTGTGCCCGACATTCCCTGTTCCTAGGTCAGAGCATCGAGAAGAAGAAGGTGCAGCCGCCGCACTCCAGGTGCTCAGCTCAAGTCTTTTGTCGGACCCAACAGGCCAACAGGTACGTGACACTTCTCATCACTTTATGTTGTGCGAGACCGAACACCCGAACCCTGTCTTCATTTATATTCAGCTCTGTTCTAATTACAAGTATACATGTATCCCCTCCAGAGATATCAGGGGTACATGTGCACTCTCAATGTCCTTTTACGGATCCGCATATGTGAATCTGTGTGCTTTGTTTTAGTGGACTTCAATATAATCGAGTGAGCTTGGCTGTGCAAAACGCTTTGAAAGCTGAGAAAATGGCTAGAGAAATGTGGAAGTCCATGTCGATTTATGATTGTAAATTTAACCTGATTGCGTTGCAATTCCTATGCATATTTGAAACATACATTCTCATGGAATAGGGCAGAGTCAGGATATCCAATCACTGGGGTTTATTTATTGTACTGAACAGTTTCTCTTTGCAGTCAATTGGGTGTCAACCATACTTTCAAGGTCCAAGACAGGAGAGCTCTTCAGGATTAAAAAAAACTGAGTTTCTTAGGTAAGCTGAGGTAACTCCAATCACTTGGGTTCTTTTTTAGAAAGTGGTATAATTGATCCACTTAAGCTAACACACATGCATTTCCACCAACTATAATTACAGTATTTTGGATACTACACCACATAGAGATATTGCAGTACTCCTACCAATATGTGGGCTTGTTAGCAGGTTCCTGTCATTTAATAAAAAAAATCGAAGCACCTGTTGCAAGCTTCAATTTCTACACCTAAATTACCGAACAATCCTGTCAGACTTTATTTACAGGAATGCACATGTATCTGCTGAAGTTTTAGAATATGATATTTTTGTATGGTTATTAGTTCTGACAAAATTGTTTTGTTCAATCATATGGAGATATCTGATGATATTAAGTTTGATAGTTTTGTATGGTTATTAGTTCTGACAAAATTGTTTTGTTCAATCTGATGATATTAAGTTTGATAGATATCTGATGGGCACTTAAAGGCTAATCTGTTTCTGTAATTTTTAAATTCTATCGGTTGGCCAACAAGAACCATTTTGTGGTTTGCATCTGATGGTGTTTCCGTGTGATCTCGGCTTGCAGAGTTCACCAAGGTGCTTTGCACGGGCGTCGATCAGCTTCGTCTTCTTGGTATTCATGGCTTCTTCATCAACCAAGTCCTCATCCCCATCAATAACAACATCATCGGATCTAGCTAGGTTTTGTGTCTATTCTTCCATTACCTACCTGTGCTCGTCAGATCCTACAGGCACATTTGCCTACAGATAAACAAATACTGATCCGAGACTTCTGCAGTGGGCATAAATCAAAAGGAAGTCTAATGCAAATAACTGTGCTTAGGAAACGGGTCCCATCGAAAACTATGAATTGAAAAAAAAAACTATGCTATTGATTTGGGTACATTTGTAACGACATGCTTGAGCTATATATGCACATGATATCAAAATTATGCCATGTCCGCGCATAATCCAACTATGACGATTTGTTTAGTCCGTTTCAGGCTCAGAGCATCTGTAAGGTATATTTCACTCAGTGTGATCATAGAGTTGGGTGTAGGAGTTGAGTGATGCTCATCATTTTGATTTTTAGATGGTTGAGTAGTTGATTCAATATTTTAAATGGGTTTGAGTCAGAATTTACTTAAAGAAGGTGCTTCTAGAAAACTCCTTAAGTCAGAATTTTGTCCTTTGAAGTCCACAAGGAGATTCTAGCAAAATATTGAATCTTAACAGCTTGGATTTCAATCTCTTATGTTAATACAATGAAATGATTTGTCCCACTTTACTCTAATATCTATTTTATTTGGCATTATAAATATTATTAATTTAAATAAATTTATTTAATTGTGGATTTATTTCACTTCTCAAGAATTGGGAGATATATCTTTTGTCGAGAGAGTAGTTCATCATGGTGGTGCCAACTTGGTTGCAGTTATTAGCAGTCAATAAATTATTTCATTAACTATTAGCAATTCCATCCTAAAAATTCATTGAATGGATTGAATGTGGATATTAGGTTGTTTGATCCCTGCCATACACCGATGCAATGTACTCAATCACTGTGACATAGAATTTGTGCACTATGTTTTTTGAATGAGCAAGCTGGAATCAATCTGATTGATAGGTGTCATGTAGATATTAATGAATAGCTGGAATCAATCTGATTGTAGGCTAGAATCAATCTCCCCCATCGTCTTGGGTTGCGGCGTGTGTCAGGCTCACTGTAACCCTCGCCGTCGCCGTCGTCTCAGGCTGCATCGAGAGGTGCCTTGCCACTCTCGCGCCTCAGGTTGTGGCGAGAGGTGCCAAGCCACTGCTGCGTCTCAGGCTGCAGCGAGAGGTGCCAAGCCGCTGTGTCGGAGTCCAGCAAGAACATACGAGCTGTGAAAACCCCCATTCAGTGTAAGCCACATTCTACCTATACCTGCTATGTGTTTGTTAAAATGATTGAACAATTTGCTGTTGGAGAAGGGTGAGAACTGCAGTGTATTTAGTTCATCGCTAGCTAGATAAATTAGATCTATGTTTTTTTCCTTAATCACTCTGCTTTTGAAACTTATTTTCTATGGTGCGGTGAATTTGAAACTTTTTGGGACTGAATATTGTGAGTTTTTCCACTAACCCTGAATCAGCATCACATAGCGTAGGTTCTATGGTGCATTGCCTATTTTTAATTATCTGAATGAGCATCACATATTGTTAATTACCTATAGTGATGGTGACTTTGCATTGGCACCTCATGGAACTATCTCAGAGCAACATCTTGACTGAAGAAGACTCGACAAACTCATTGGCGCTTGAATTTCCAATAAGAGTTCTATGTGTCATAGCCGATAGCCTTCAAACATACTTTCTCAATTCAAAGTTTGCATAGTTATCCAATGTACTATATTTAGAAGAGAAATGTGACAGGAAGTGTTGATGGACACACCAAAGACAACCGGTGCTCAGGTACCTTTGGGGGACCTTACAAATACAACACATAGAGGTATATAAAATTTCGCAACAGATCTACAAGTATTTTTCATATGTTTGCAACTTCTAACCATAAATTATTAGTATATTAAAGGGAATCATACCCGACCGGGGTTTGTGCCACTAGATGCAAAACCTAATGAGCAGAACAGGACGAGGGGAGAGAGAACAGTATGCAACAATGTCTGTTGAAAAAAAACCGCATGAGAGGAATACAACAGTCAAACGGACGAGAAATGCCGGGCGAAATGCCGTCTCTCTCTCCCCTCTTCTGATCCCCACCTCCGACCGCTCGCACCAACGCCCCCTGCCTCCTCCGGCGAGCTCGCCGCCGAGGAGGTAGGGGGGGTCGACTCCCTGGTTTCCCTTTTCCCCTCTTTCTTCTCCTTGTAAGATCCTTGTCCAATAAAAGTTATGTGCATCGTAGTCGTCCTAATCCTCCTCATCTCGTCGCCCCTCTTCACCAACAACAGCAACAGCACGCCGCTGGAGCGGCGGTCGACGACGTCCCCGCGGGGCTGCCCAGCTGTGCTCGAGGCGGGCCATGTCTGCGGCACCTGCAATGGCGGCGCGATATCGGTGCGCTACTCCGGCAGAGTTTGGGGGAGCGGTGCCTGCACACGTATAGCAAGCCGCGAGGCGGTACATGCGGCGAGTGCTGCAGCATGCAGCGGCTCGTCCTGGAGCAGATGCGGTCGCGCTTCCCGTCCGGCTCGGACCGGGTGGAGCGACGAAAACGCTGCCAACATAGCGACGACGATGAGAAGAAGCAGGCGCCGATTCGACTTCGTCGAGATGGAATCCACCAGGCGTGATGGACGCCGCAGCGCGCAAAGCTCTCTCGCAGGTCGCCCTCGTCGGTCGCGCGCATCGGAACCCGCCGCCGCCGTGGTGCTGGGTGCGTCCCCGGCGTGGTGGTCGTGCAGCCGGGTGCGGGCAACAGAGGACCTCGATGCGGTCCCCGAGGTTTCGTCGCCGTCCACGCCGGAGGTCATGGCGGATTCACCGGCATCGCCTGCATCGGTGATTTCTTGACCGCTTCCCTGGATTCCTCCTGTCTCCGCACAGTTCCACATGTGTGGGTCCCTCTGCTGGTGCCGTGGGTCCCGCTCGTGCATCGTGGAGATCATGCAGAGGGTCGCCGTGGCCTTTACCCCAACACATCAGCATACTTGCTGTCCTTGGGCGGTGGTCAGGAGGCCCTCAATCAACACATGGAGATCATGCAGTTGGGTCAGCTGCGCGCGTCTTCATACTTCTGGCAACCTATGGTCTTGCAACCATCGCCTCGAACTGGACAATTTCGCCTATGGTTTTGGTTTGATGAATCTGCATTCCCCTGGGTTATAGGCTCGAGTTTTTTCTACATCCGGCAACGTCAACAATATCTTTCGGTGCTGGCATGTTTTGTATTTGAGGCCAACCCACTCTTAGCCTTCGCAGTGCGAGGCCAGTCCATCTGGGTGCATGCGTATTTGACGCCCGCGTATATACCCCCATCGCCAGTTTCATCTTCCTTTACATCTTAGACGACGTAGTTTACTTTTCTGGTCGCAGGACCTAAATGTTCCACAATCCTCTTTGAAGGATTGTTTTGTACCTTGGTTCTTTTAATATAATATATGTTGTTGTTTGTCAAAAAAAAAAAAAAAAAAAAACGGACGAGAATTGAGACAGGCACATGCACTCAGCCTACAGTAGTGGTGCCGAGCAACTATTAGGTTACTTATTCTCGCTAATAAAAGTATTTATTACAATTGTGCTTAGACACCGTTGTAGCTTGCGTTGATAAAGTGTCATTCCATGTGTTATAGGCTATGTTCATGCACGCAGTCCTTCCATCCGGGTTGTCACCGGTCCAAAAGAGCGTAAGCGTGATCGTGGACCGAGCACAAAATGTTGCAATGTCGATGAACAAAGGGTGGAAGTGAATAAGAGAGCGACGTGAGTTGTATGCGGCAAAAGAGCATCTTCCATTTCTTGGTCCTCAATGCAGCCACGGATACATGCATAAAAAAAAAGAAAGAAAAAATCATATTAAAAAAAGAAAGAATACTCTATAAAAATCACGTTAATATCGTTGTTTATTTTTATAATATTATTATCTTATCATGCGATCCATATTTTTTATATAAAATTTGATTATCCCGTAGTAACGCGCGGGCTTTTAACTAGTATCTCTAAAAAGCCAAAATAAAATTTGGAATGGAGGGAGTAACAGACACAAGTTACAACACGGTTCGGCTTGGCATTGCTGCCGAGTGGGTCCAATCTCGTGAGGTTATCTATCTCCAGGCCTCAGACGTCAACCCGCCTGCATAACCCATGGACGGCCTAACCCAATCCGGCCCAACTGAAACGAGGACCGTAACAGCCGCAGCGCTAGTGTGAGTGGATTTGGCCCGGTGGGTGTGATCCGGCCTTACTCGCAGTCGCAGAGCTCTCGTGCTCCTTGCTCCCCGGTCCATGCTTTCGCAGTAGTCAAGGGCTAGTCCAGTGCCCTGAAGCCGCATCCGGAGCTCGGAGCTCACAGTCGGAGCCCCCCACCGGAGATCCGATGCCGGAGACACACCCGCCGCCGCCGAGGCTGGTGATGCTCGCCGACCTCAACTTCGAACCGGCGGAAAGCGACGGCGAGGACCGCCCACCGCCCACCACACCCAACCTCGCCGCCGACGCCGCCGTAGTCCCGGCCGTCGCCACTGACGCCTCAACGAGGTAAGTTTACCAAGAATACTCCTCGATCTGAACGTGAGGGCTTTTTTTGACACTTGTGTGCTTGGCCAGTTGTGGGCACTGCGGTGATTAGGAATTAGGGCGTGTTGGTGCCAGTAGGCTGATGCTCGTCAGCTTGTGGCAGCCGGAACCCTATGACTTGATTCAATTATTCCTTTTTTTTCTCTGGAGTTCATGTACAACTCGTAGATTTCGTGAGAATTGTTACGAATCCCACAATTATGCTATCCACATGGCTCTGAAATAAAAATTCCATGCATATGTTCCCTATAATAATTGCTGTTCCTTGAATATAGTAGTCTTATAAATTACAATCATCATTTATTTGAACAGGAGGTAGCATGTATAGTGCTATAATTTGACATCCAAATCCTTACAAAGTTTACAAATTACAAACTAATTGTCGACTGATAGCCTGAGATGACATCTTGTCGTAAGTTTTCTGTTGAGTCCTTATTGTACAAAATGAAAATTGTTGTACAAACTAATTGTCGACTCGTAGCCTGAGATGACATCTATGTTGCAAGTTTTCTGTTGAGTCCTTATTATACAATGAAAATTGTTGCGTGGTTTGACAAAAAAAATGTACTTGCAGAAGTGGCAATGAGGAGGGCGGTTTGACAAAAAATGTGATTGCTACAAAGGACACCGATACTGTTGAATGTGAAGGTAGCATGATAGTTAACACGCAATGCAGTGGTACGAAAATTTTCTGTTGTGAATTGATTACTTACAGTTCTTCATTCATGAACAGATGCTGATCAACATTGTCAAGGGGTTTCTGCTCCACGTGAGGAAAAAGTTAGCAACCTGAAAGCTGTGAGTTCTTGGTTTTGATGTCATTTGAAATAATTAATCTTGCATGCATTAGATAAGTGGTGCTAGCTTCCACTCTACATACTTATCTCGAACAAGGAAGCCAGCTGAGAACTAGTCTTCTCTTATCCATGAACAGATAGAACTCTGATCCTCACACCAGAATCCTTCTATTCAATGTATTATAATATATGTAATGCCGTATGAACCCTGACGTTGTTTTACTTTTGTCCTAATTTGTGGTACTGGTATGGCTAACATAAATGGTTGAGGGCCTAACCTTCCTTCTTGCAGGCTTTGGTTCACGTGGCGCGAAAAATGCCTAAGAATGCTCATGCACATTTTATGTTGGGTTTGATGTATCAAAGGCTTGGTCAGGCACAGAAGGTAGATCTTCTCTTGAAAAATTGAAGTTGCTTAGCGTTTGCGTAAAGCTCAAGCAGCTGCAGAAACCTTTCAGGCAATAGCATCATATGAAAAGTCAACTGAAATACTGCTACAAGACGAGGAAGAAGTGCGGAGGCCTGATTTACTATCTTCAGTGAGGATACACCACGCACAGGTTCATCAGCTTGATCAACAAAAAGTTATATTTTTCTAGTTTTATTTCCTTTCATGTGGTTGTCGCCTCCTCTTTTTGGGTGCCTATCAAATAAAGCGGTTCTACCCCGTGTTGACTCAACTTGTTCCTCATGCAGTGCATTTTGCAAGCAAGCATGGGGGATAGTTTTGATGAAGAGCTTGAAACTGGTGAGGTAGATGACATTCTTGCAAAGTTGAAGAGTTCAGTTGAGTCAGATCACAGGCAAGCAGCTGTTTGGAATATTCTAGGTTTAGTTCTTCTTCGGGGTGGTCAAATACAGGTATGGTATGCTGAAACTGTTACATCTCTCTCTATTGATCATGCAGACGTGTTTGCAAAGAACTACTTGCTGATTTTTTTGCACCCAATCTAGAGTGCTATCTCAGTTCTATCTTCTCTCACGGCTGTTGCTCCAGACTACTTGGACTCCCTTGCGAATCTTGGTGTCGCATACATTCAAAGGTTTGAAATAATATTTTCAGTTGTCATTGTCTTCCTTCAGACTCTAATATCTATATCAACTTTCAGTGGGGATCTAGAGCTGTCTGCAAAGTGCTTCCAAGAACTTCTTCTAAAAGATCAAAACCACCCGGCTGCTCTGGTGAACTATGCAGTTCTTCTTCTCTGTAGATATGGATCTTTGTCTGCAGGTACATGAACACTTGTTTGCCATAATCTTCGAGCACTTGCCATTTTCCTGTCATATCATAAAGGGATGTTTATTCTTATGCTGTTTTGCTCTAGCCAAAACAGTGACACTAGACAATTAGACATCACATACCTTATTGTTGGACACATTACATCAATTGATTTGTTTGTTCTTTATATCCACTAAAAATAAGTCCAGAAAGCGTTTTGCCTCCAAAAATGTGATCAACCTAGGAGAAACTATGCATTTGTTTCATTAAGAGGAAAATATGCACGCGAATTCAAGCTGAGAGAAGACTTGAACCTGGGTGGGTTGGGTGCATGAGCACACCTCCCACCTAACCAGTTGAGCTAGGCTCACTTCTTCCAACAATTAAATTAAAAAATTAGTGGTGTTTTATGAGTAGTAATTGCTTTTGGCACCTGCCTCATGCCTTGTTACAAATTCAGGGGCAGGGGGCAATGTCAGCACAGGCTCTTACCTGCATCAGAAAGAAGCCTTAGTTGTTGCAAAAGAGTGCTTACTTGCAGCAGTGAAGGCTGATCCTAGAGCTGCATCAGTTTGGGTTAATCTTGCAAATGCATATTACATGGATGGTGAGCATAGGAACTCAACGAGGTGCTTGGAGCAGGTAACAACTTTTGTTATTTCAGTTTCCCTTTTATTGACATGTATTACTCAAATTAGCTGTCATAGTTGTTGCATCTTCTACTCTAAGGCTGGCCTTTCGAGATTTGGTATTAACAAAAAAACATTTATTAAAAAGCTAACCAATGACCCGTTGGCATTTCTGGTCAGTTCAGCGCTCCACTTGGGACTGATGCTTAGATCAAAGCCTTTTAGACACAAGGAACTAGCTTTCCAGAACTGTTTGGATGGTTTAATAGTTTAAAACAAATATTCCAATGACATAGTCACAAGAGATCTGTTAGTACATAACCTGGTAGACCTCTCTTTCGCAAGTCCACGAATTGGGTAATTTGGAAACAAATCACATTTATGTTTAACAGCTAGTAACGCCACAAACTCTTTACAGCATAAGTTATTGTTTAGTATAGTGATATAATTTACTCAAAAATATTTTTGGCCTCTTGGCCATAGGAACCGCGGCTTATCAGGGGAGCTGGTTCTTATTTGCTATCAAAGGAATATTTGATGGTCTAGGTTTTTTGCAGTAAAAACTATTTTCTACATTTGGTACTTGTCCTGCTCGACTGTTTATTTAAACCAGTCGGTGTCTTAAAGCACAACTATATGGTTCTAAATTAAAGTGAAAATTATGGCCAGTCAACTTGATAATTGCTTTTCTAGCACTCAGTTTTATTCCAGAGTCACCAGTCACTACTGTCCATTACTAACTATATATAGTACCGTTCATTACTTTCCTTCTGCTCTGGTAAATATGCCAGAAAACTATGTACTCGGCTACTCGCTGTAAGATGGAAAAGTAAGTATGTGACAAACTTTTCTTATACTCTTTTGTATGGTATGCTTTGCAGGCAGCAAAATTGGAACCCAATCATATGCCTGCTCGGTATGCTATTGCAGTACACCGTATCAGAGATGCTGTAAGGTCACAATGTTCTGGTGATCAACTTCTTTGGGCTGCAAATGAAATGGCAACAGTTCTAAAAGAAGGAGACCCTTCTGCAGTTGATGCCCCAATTGCATGGGCTGGGTTGGCAATGGCTCACAGGGCACAACATGAAATTGCAGCAGCCTATGATAACGAAAACATCAATCTTAATGATGCAGAAGAACGAGCACAATATACACTAAAGCAGGTGATGCTTTGCAAACTATTAGCGGAACTGATTTCATTCTCCAATCTGATTGGCAAGTGCAAAACATGGACATGGGAAAGTAACGAAATAAACATTCTTATTTTTTAAATTCTATTACAGGCAATCCAAGAGGACCCAGATGATGCTGTTCAATGGCATCAACTTGGCCTGTACAATATTTGCATGACCCGGTTCAGCAGGTCTGTAAATTTTCTGAAAGCAGCTTTAGCTCGTTCCCCAGAATGCAGTTATGCTTGGTCAAATCTTGGTAAGTTTTGGGCTCACTTGAGTCCTTTTTTCTTGATTCAAAATTTAGTAGAATTGAACAACACTAAACTTATCTGAGCCTTATGAAGATTATTCATTATTAATTGCAAGTTCTAAACTATTCTACAAATATGCTTTTTTTTTTTTCTAGGAGACTGACGTTTATGTTTAGCCAATGGGAAATGTTTAAAATGATTTGTTTACTATATTTATCTTGTTCAAGCCTCAACAATTTCCTAATTTGCCAATTCATCTAATTAGTTGTAGAAGTTCCCCATGCCTGTCATCTCAATAAAGGAACTTCTATCCTTTATTTATGTTTTTGTGCAATTTATCAAGTGAAGCCATGAGTACGCACAGTATAATCACCGTCTGAGGATAAATTCCTGTTCCTGCAGGTATCGCATTGCAACTATCAGATGATCCATCCTCTGAAACTGTATATAAGCGGGCACTGAAGCTGTCATCAACTCAGCAGCTGCACGCAATCTTCTCGAACCTTGGAATTCTTTATCGGCAGCATAGGAACTATGAATTTGCAAGGAAGATGTTATTAAGGTCGTTGGAATTGTGTCCTGGATATGCACCAGCCAGCAATAACCTGGGTCTTGTATTTGTCGCTGAGGGCCGTTGGGAGGATGCTAGAAGCTGTTTTGAGAAAGCTCTGCAATCTGATCCCCTACTTGATGCGGCCAAATCGAACCTGTTAAAGGTTCTTGCGTTGTCTAAGAAACAGTAGAACAAGACTACAAGAGAAGACCTAACTCCTAAGGAAATTTCCACTGGAGCCTAAGTTCAGACACGGAAGTGTGGTCACCAAATCTCTGTTATGAAGTTTCCCAAGTGGCAATTCAAATTTGATGCTTGGTGCTTCTGTACTGCACTACTGCTCACATGTGTAGGAAGTTTCAGAAGTGCAGCTTCTAAGACGGCAGTTGATTTTGACCGGGGGTCTGCACTTGATTTTGAAGCTGCACAGGCTCCGAAGTAGCTGTGATGTGTTCTTACTTCTTACAGCATCGGCGCAGGAAGGGCCTAGATTTTGATGTTCATGTGTAGTTAAATTTCGTGCAAGCCCGTAACAGGCCTGTATGTGAACGGCTTCTCTTAGCTGATGTATATAAATAAATAAATATGCACTCCAACTTGAGGTACACCGTACAAAGTTGAGCATGTGCATGTTATAGGTTCAGTGTTTAAAAAAAGTGTTTCAGAGAGCAACTTATGGTTCTGTACTTCTGTGCATGAAACTAACTCCATCTAAACCTCAAATTTGGCAGCAATTCTACGAGTGTATAAAAATGGAGACGTTGAATGATAACAATTTATAATTTATTTTATTTAAGAGATGACTTGGAAGTATAGCAACACCCAGTAGAGTTTGAGGTTTGATCAAGATACAGTGATAATTAAATTTAGAAGTTCCAAAAAAATAGCTCAAATATTTAGTAGCCAATAAGTGTCCATTTCTCCTATATTTTGTATGCTCGATTTGTTGTTGTCGCCGTCGTTGTCATTATAAGTTGCTTTGATTTTTTTCATAAATATTCCCTCCATAGTTGAAAAGAAAAGATGTTTTTGAAAAAGGTTTGGATTGAACATTGAGTAACATAAATCATGAATAACTTTTAAGTCGTTGAGTTTACAAAAATGTGCAAATTATATAGATTTGTCTTGAAAATACTTTCATAAAAGTATACATATATAATTTTTTAATAAATATTTTTATAAAAAGAGAGTCAAAGTTGCGCTTGTTCCGTATCGCTGTCCTAAATGTCTCTTTTTCAACTATGGAGTAGTATATTTTACTATGTATGTTAGACATGTTTTATCTAAATTACATAGCGACAATGGATGTATCGAAAAAAGTCAAAAAACGACTTATAATTTGAAACAGTAGAAAGTAACATGTATTTTTATTATTGTTTGGCTATAAAAAAAAAGTATGATGGTTTCTTGTGAGTTGTCCACTAGTTACTATAAGTGCAAGATCATTGCTTCATAATTATCTATGGTTTTCTTTTACTTTGCACCACCGCCAAACTGAAAATCTATCAGATTGGAATA
>JADLZK010006565.1:0-14238 GCA_015847255.1 Hyparrhenia diplandra | reverse complement strand
TTTACCCCAACAAGAGGTCTACGTCAGGGGACCCCTATCCCCTTTCTGTTTTTGCTAGTGGCCGAGGGCCTTTCTTGCATGTTGAGAAGAGCAGAGGAAAGAGAGGAATTGAGGGGTGAAGGTATGTCGAAATAGTCCCCAGTGTCACACCTTCTTTTTTGCCGACGACTCTTTGATTCTGATGAAAGCAAATAGAAGGAATGCTGAATGTTTGGAAGGTATCTTGAAAAAAAATATTGTGACAGCTCGGGTCAAATGATAAGTGAGGGGAAGTCGAGTATTTTTTCTTCTCTAAGAATACCGACATAGATGATAAAGTTGAGGTCTGTACAACTCTGAATATTATGACGGAGTCAATCTCAGATAAATATCTTGGGCTGCCTGCTATGGTTGGGATTGATAGGACCGATTGTTTTAAACATTTGGTCGACAGGGTAAGATCTAGAATTTCAGGTTGGAAGGAAAAACTTCTCAGTGCAGGAGGTAAAGAAATTCTGATCAAGTCAGTTGCCCAAGCTATACCAGTGTTTGCTATGATGGTGTTCAGGCTCCCAAATAAAATTTGTAAAGGGGTGACTGATGCTATATCACAGTATTGGTGGGGAGATGGGGAAGATCATAAACGGATACACTGGCAACAGTGGTGGAAAAATGTGTATGCCGAAGAACAAAGGAGGCATGGGGTTCCGTGACTTGCAAAGCTTTAACTTAGCACTACTAGCCAAGCAAGTTTGGAGGCTTATATCGGATCCCGAGTCTCTTTTGTGCTAGAGTTCTTCGGGCAAAAATATTATCCGGATGGGGACTTACTGAACGCTAAACCAAAACATGGAAGTTCCTACACTTGGCAAAGTGTGCTAGCAGGTCTTGAGTGCTTTAAAAAAGGTTGCATTTGGAGGGTGGGAGATGGAGTAAAGATTGATATTTGGGATGATAATTGATTCCCAACAGTCCGAATCTGAAAGTTCAGACAACAAGAGGAAGAAATATAGTAAGAAAAGTGAGTGAATTGATAAATCCGGTTACTGGACAATGGGATGTTGATTTAGTGGGTTCAATATTCAGTCTAGTTGATGTCCAACGTATACTGCAGATCCCTTTTAATACATGGCAGAGAGGATCTAGTGGCTTGGCACTTCAACAAGAATGGCTTGTTCTCCGTGAAATCAGCATATCACATTCAGTGGTCTCGAAATTCGATAGAGATGGAGCTTTGGCCCATGAAGCTGATGAACGCAGCTCAGTATGGAAGAAGCTATGGAAATCTGACGTGCCTGGAAAAATCAAAATCCATGGACGCCGGATTCTCCATGAACACATACCATGTCGAGCTATACTAGTCAGGAAACATATTGGAGATGATTCACATTGCCCCTTGTGTCAAAACAGTAATGAAGATCTTATGCATATGATGTTTACCTGTGATCGGGCTAAGGCAGTATGGAGAGCTATTGGCGTATGGAGGGATATTGAGCTGTTGTCGGAAAAATCTTCAGACCGCACCAGAGCTGCTGGCTGCTATCCTTCGTCGTGGAGGACTGGCCAGAGGTCTGCAGGTGGGGTTCAGTGAGCTGATCCTTACCGGTGGGTGGTATATCTGGTGGGAAAGACGTCGAGCAACACATGGTGAGCAAATTCCAAGTGCCCACAGAACAGCCATCTCTATAGTAGCTCTGACAGCGAATTATATTCAGTCTGCTAAAAAGAATGTGAGAATTAGAGAAGGGTGGATCAAGCCAGATGAGGGCAAGCTTGCGGTGAACATAGATGCATCCTATGACGATCTGTCACACAGTGGAAGCACAGGTGTGATCTTTAGAGACAACCATGGTGCGGTAATCGTGGCCTCAAATAAATTTATTCCACATGTGATTGATGCTCACTCAGCTGAGGCAATGGCACTGCGAGAAGGTTTATTACTTGCTAAAGCTATTGGAGCTGATCATTTAATCTTCCAATCAGACTGTCTTCAACTAGTGAACATTATGAAGGAGGGGGATTTACAGCTACACCAGCGGCGCCATCTACGACGACTGTATGAATATTTGGCAAGAATTTCAGGAGACATCTATCAAGCATATTGATCGAGAAGCAAATACGGTTGCCCATAGATTAGCTAGGCAAGCTTTTATTTCTAGATCATCTAGTTCTTGGATGGATGATTATCCAGACTATGTACTGAGTGCGGTTGCACATGATGTAACAATCTTCCATAATCAATAAAGCTTGCCTTATGGTGTTCAAAAAAAAAAATCTGTATTTTTTTTGTTATTTAGGGCTTACAGATCTAGAAACATACTCTAGGAGGGGCTTCTCTCAGTTGTTTTCTACATTTAGCCTCTACTTCCAAGTATCAGTGACTATAAACTTGTAGAGGGATCTTAGGAGGAGGAGGAGGAGCACTATACATCCAGCAGTAGCGGGGGGCTTGAACCCGGCCAACCCGGCTTCATTATAGTATATATACTCTCTCCATTCTATAAAAAGAGTCGTTCTCTCTTACCGAAAAATAACTACCAGCATTATATATTAAAAATATATAAATATTTGTGTTAAATAATTAGTATCATCAGAAAAAAATCTTTTTAAGTCTAATTTCTTAATAAATTTATTTAAAAAAATATAAATATTGCATGCATTTTTTATAAATTGAGTAAAACTTACTACACAAACACCTAAAATGACTTTTTTATGGGATAGAGGGAGTATAGCTTCGAGGATTCTCGCGGTTGTCTCATGTCATCCCAAGTGCTTTTCATCATTGTGCGGAATGTATACTCCTTCCATAATTGAAAAGAAAGACGCTTTAGGACAAATGTACACGATCTCCAAAGCGTAACTTTGACTTTTTTTTTCTATAAAAATATTTATCAAAAAAATTATATATGTATATTTTTTTATGAAAGTATTTTTCAAGACAAATCTATTGATATGATTTTCACATTTCTAAACTCAACGACTTAAAAAACTATTTATGATTTATGTTCCCAATGTTTGACCCAAACCTTTTCTAAAACATCTTTCTTTTCAACTCGGAGGAAGTAATTTTTTTTTCTGAAATAAGGGATATATATTCTCTCTGTCGGGCCCACCATTGATAAACAGAGATAACCACCACACAGGATGGTTCGTGCAGCCTCAAGAGGGGAGGATCAATTCCAACAGGGATTTTGGGAAACTAGCGACATCTGAAGATGGGAGGAGTTGGGGAGGCAATTTTGACGGGGGTGATGAACCCCGTACTCGGCAAGCTCACTAGCCTCATCGAGAAGAAGTACAACGAGCTCAAGAACGTGAGGAAGAAGCTGGAGCAGCTGAGGAAGGAGCTGATCGCCATCAACCTCGCGCTGGAGAAGCACGCGGCCATGGAGAGCCCGGACGCGCAGGCGACGACCTGGGCGGCGGAGATGCGCGAGCTGGCCTACGACTTGGAGGACAGCATCGACCTCTTCACCCACCGCGTCGACCACGAACCGCCGGACACCGCCACCGGCGTCAAGAGGTTCTTCCTCCGGATGATCCGGAAGCTCAAGAAACTCCACTACCGCCACAGGTTTGCTCAGGAGATCAAAGAGCTTCATGATCTTGCCAATGAATCGTACCGGCGTCGGAAAAGATACAGGATTGAGGAGGGCAGTTCTAGCATCTCGCACGCGGAGATCGATCCTCGATTACAGGCACTCTATGTGGAGGTGGAGAAACTCGTCGGCATCCAGGGCCCAAGCCTGGAGATCATTGGCCGGCTGATTGGCGAGAACCCCCCAGCGGAGCGACGGAGGGTTGCCGCCATTGTTGGATCTGGAGGTTCAGGCAAGACTACGCTTGCTAAACAGGTGTTCGAGAAAATCAGGGGCCAATTCTCTTGTGCAGCTTTTTGTGTCTGTGTCGCAAAAAAGCCTAATATGATTAGCCTTCTGTGGGAGTTGCTAGCTCAAATTGGGAGCCACGGTGGAGATTTAGGACTGATGGCAATAGGATCTTGCAGCGAAAAACTACTGATTGACCATTTAAGATCACATCTCGAAAATCAGAGGTTAGTTTACCATTTTTTTGTTAGCTTAATCTGGAACACCTCCTACAAATTTGTGAATCTCAGTGGTTGTTGGCTTCTACAGCCATCAACTACACCCATTTTCTCTTACATAACAATATGTAATAGTCAAAATCATCCCTCAACTATACTGTTAAAGCTCAATTTGGTCCTCAACTATGAAAACGTCCAATTTAGTCCTCGAACTATGCTTTCCGGGTCATTTGGTCCCTAAACTATGAAAACATCCACCGGTCCTTGAACTATCCTAATCGCCCACATTCGCCCCTCGCCGCACCAATGACGAAGAAAAAAAGGGACAGGCGGGTTATTGCCAGCAATTCTATTTTTTTTTTAGTTTTTCGAAATAACTTTCAAAATCATATAACAACAAAAAAATTTCCAAAAATAGAAGTTACTCAACTTTTCAAGATCTCAACTTTGCTTTTGGAACCATCTTTAAATTCCAAATATTTTCAAAAATAGGGTTTTGAAATTTAAGTTTGAAATTAGGGTTTATAAAATAATTAATTCACAAATGAAGTGGTACTTTTATTATGGTGTTTGGTTGATAATTAGTCACTAATTAAATACCCAATTTGTGAATTAATTATTTTATAATCCCCTCGATTTCAAATTAAAAAATTTGAAAACCCTATTTTTGAAAATATTTGAAATTTAAATGTGGTTCCAAAAGCAAAGATGGAGATCTTGAAAAGTCGAGTAACTTTTTATTTCAAAAGATTTTCATGTTGTTATATGTTTTTGAAAGTAATTTTGAAAATGGAGGAAAATATGGAACTGCTACAGTAACACACCCAAATCCATTTTTCTTCTCCCGTTGTCATTTGGATCGTGGGGACGAATGTGAGCCGATTAGATAGTTCAGGGATTGAATTGGTCGCTTTCCATAGTTTAGGGACCAAATTAAGCCAACCAAAGATAGTTCGAGGGACTAAATTGACCTTTTATAGTTGAGGGACCAAATTGTGCCCAAGAGCATAGTTCAGGGGGCGGTTTTGCCTATTACGCCTAACAATAAGTAATTTTGCATGATGGCAATCGAAAGTTAAAAAGCTAACCTCTGGTGTATGTCGTATTTGTATTTTCATAAACTTTTGTAGCATTTTTACATGTATGCACAACCGTTTCTACCGTCTTTATACAGAACTGATTTTAACTGCTTCACAAACTTGCTTATAGGTATCTTGTGGTGATAGATGATGTTTGGACCAAGTCAGCATGGGAAACCATCCAGTGTGCTCTTCCTAAAAATGGTCCTACCAGTAAAATAGTTATGACAACACGCATCAACAGTGTAGGTCAGTTCTGCTGCACTTCAGATGAGGGTTTCGTCTATCAAATGAAACCTCTTAGCAGAAAGGATTCTGAAAATTTATTCCTCAAAAGGACATTATGTGATGAAGATAAGTTTCCTGTTCAGCTGGAGGGGATTAAAAATGAGATAATTGAAAAATGCGATGGTTTGCCACTGGCCATTGTTACTCTAGCTAGCATGTTAGCTACTAAGCCGAGAACAGAGGAAGAATGGGAGAGGGCACTTAATTCTATCCATTCTATGCACGAAAAAGATAGTGGCCTGGAAGTGATAGATAAGATATTGTCTCTGAGTTACAGCGATCTACCTCACAATATGAGAAATTGCTTATTGTATCTCAGTAAATTTCCAGAGGATCACATGATTTACAAAGACAACTTAGTATGGAGATGGATAGCTGAAGGATTTATCACTGAAAAACAAGGCTTTACTTTGGTGCAAGTTGCCGAGAGTTACTTTTATGAGTTTGTAAATCGGAGTTTGGTCCTGCCCATAACCTTGCGTTCAAGATATGAAACACGTGGAGAAGGAGGATGTCGAGTCCATGATATTGTATTGAACTTCCTTATCTCTCGTTCAGCTGAAGAAAATTTCTTAACTATGTTGGATGGCCAGGGGGTTCAATCATCGGACCAAAGGATTCGTCGGCTCTCTGTCTGGGACAATCCAGAACATGCACTGGCAGTCTCTCGAGCAACCATGAATCTGTCCCATCTCCGATCGATTAGTATATGCAATGTTGGAGATTGGACTATGCCTCCTGTTTTAGACCTACCTGTCCTTCGAGTGTTAGATCTAGAGGGATGCCGTGATTTGAGGATTGTTGACCCTGATTGCATTTTAAGTTTGTTTCATCTGAGATACCTGGGGTTCCGTAGTGCAAGCGGTGTCATGCTACCGGATCAAATTGGAAATCTACACTATCTGCAGACCATCGATTTAAACGGGACTGGAGTAACACAGCTGCCGGAAAGTATTGTTCGGCTCAAGCGCTTGATGTGTCTTGTTGGTCAACGTCTCATCATGCCAGATGGGTTTGGTAACATGGAATCCCTTCAGGAGTTAGGGGCTATTGATTGCTGGAAGTGCTCCGTCAATTTTGGGGAAGATCTAGCACTTTTGAGCATGTTGAGGGTGCTCCGAGTGACTTTCATTGGGGTCGAAACAAGTGATATGGAAACTAGAAAGAAATCTTTGATGTCATCCCTCTGCAAGCTTGGAGAAAACAACCTTCGGCGTGTCACTATTAATGACCATGTTGGTGGAGATTGTTTTGTGGATTCGTGGTGCCCTCCTCCATGTCTCCTCCAAAAGTTCATTCATATCAGTCAATACTTCTCAGGTTTCCAAAGTGGATTAGTTCCTGTCTATGTGATCTCACCCACTTGGATATAAAAGTTGAAAAGATGGAGCGAGAGTATCTACGTATTCTTGAAGATCTGCCCGCCATCCGTTCGCTGTACCTTTTCGTAAAGCAAGTTTCTGAAGATGGGCTCACCATCAGCCGTGGTGCATTCCGATGTCTAAGGCGTTTCGAATTCTGTAATATAGATGGACCTGGTTTGATATTTGAAGGAGGCATGCGAATGCTAGAATGGCTTAGGCTCGGATTCGATGCAGATAAAGCACAATCAACATACGGCAGTTTGGAGGTTGGCATCCAGCACCTCTCATCCCTCAAACATATCGTGCTCATTGTCTGGATGATTTCTGAAGGTGGTAATGATCCAGCAGAGGAAGCCGTCAAGTCTGCCATCAGTGACCAAGTAAAGATGCTCCCCAACCCTCCAACGCTTGATATCAGATTTCGTAGACGGAGTCGGCTGGCAGGCACAGAATAAGGACCACTAACAAGATGACATTGGATGTCGCATACTGTAGTATGTTGCTTCTGCAGTTTGTGCTTATTGGCAAAATGGAAAGCTCGACGCTTTGCACTACATGCTCCATTGAGGTTGATGCAACCACCTTTTTTATATCCTCGCATACTGTAGTATGTTGCTTCTGCAGTTTGTGCTTATTAGCAAAATGGAAAGCTCAACGCTTTGTGCTAGATGCTCCATTGAGGTTGATGCAACCACCTTTTTTTTATATTTGTAACCATTAAATTTTCTTGTTAATACATTGAATTGCAACTCTTCTGAAAAAGAACTGTCAAAGTTTCTCTTCAAGACTTTTTCTTGAATGGGAAGATCAGGCATAACTGGATAATTTGCATCAGTTAAATGATATCCTCACAGCTTTGAAGATACATCCGTATGTTTCTTGGATTACTTACACTTCCTGAATTGCACAGAGCAAGCAATCGTGAAGGAGCGACCTGATGTCTGCATTATACATGACTGCATTGCAAAAGGGAGGTGCAGGATGCCATGGAGGAACTCTTAGAATATCTGTAACCGTCTGGAGTCACTCTCATGGAGAGATGTGCAGGCACATCTAACATCTTGGGGATAAGGACCTTATGGAGCTGCTTCAGACATTGGCAACAGAACTGACACAGTAAGTTTGTAAAGATCAATATGAAAGGAGCTAGGTGAGTTGTCATTAAAATACTAGAAAGAATTCCCAGCGTTGCTGCGGGTATGCAAGGGAAAATACTGAAAAAATTTGATTAGATGACAGCTTTATTATACGAATAAGTTTGATGGTGGATGGAGTCATTATGAAAATTGCTTATTTGGCCCTAGAAAAACTTCTCCTCACTTATCTGGCCTCTTTTTTGTTCAAGTTGTCTATTTGGCCTCAAAACAAATTTTTGTTGCCTATTTGGCCTTCTGTTACATTTCAAGTGAAAAGTCCATTGGACTGAAAAAATAAATAAAAAAAGTTCTATGGTATATTTTGTTTTTTGAGTGAAAAGACCAACTTTATTAGCCCATTTTTTTACTTGTTGCTTGCTGCGATCAGAATCAAGTCTACTGCTATGACTCCAAAATGTATATAGGAATGAACTGAAAACAAAAGACAAGACAAAATAAAAGAAAAGAAAATGAAAGGGAAATAAACTCACGCACACGCACAAACACCACACCAGGCACGGAGACCCGAGCACAGACCCCTCACGGACGGCCTTATCCGCCTGTCCTCTTCCTGGCGTGCGCTCCTTCGGTTGGAGCGGGCGTCGTCTGTGGAGAAGGAAGGCCCGGTGCGTGGCGGTGCAGGCGTCGTCTGTGGAGAAGGAAGGCCCGGTGCGTGGCGGTGCAGGCGTCGTCTGTGGAGAAGGAAGGCCCGGTGCGTGGCGGTGCAGGCGTTGTCTGTGGAGAAGGAAGGCCCGGTGCGTGGCGGTGCAGGCGTCGTCTGTGGAGAAGGAAGGCCCGGTGCGGCGGTGCAGGCGCGGAGTCGCGGCGCGGCCTCGCGGCGGCGTCCCGGCCTCGCGGGCGTGGAGGCGCGGCGCAACTGCGGCCCGGCCTCGTCTCGTCTCCCGGCCATGGGGCGCGGCGACGGCCATCCGTTTTTTTTTCTATCGGGTCTGACGACATCACGTGCGTTGGAACTGGACGGGTGAGCACAACGCCGCCGCCGCGCAAAGGCGGGTGAGCACCGCCGGCTGCTGGCGAGAGGACGCCGCAGGACGCCGCATTGCTACTTCTTGCTTGTGGTTTTATAGAAGCAGACGGAGAGGATTTCATTAGAGTTTCGTAGCCTCATTCTCTTCGCCTTCTGAGTGCATTCCCCTTTGTCTCTGCTGGTGCGTGGAGGAGTAAATAGGCATGCAGTGGGTGGACGCGAGCGGTCCATAGGAGACGAACGGATGCATGCGTTTCGTCATGGGGAGGGGTTCAACTGTGGATGGGGCTTAGTGGGTAGGAAGGAGTTTCTGGTGACGTGAACCAAATGGGAGGCCAATGCGAGGTAACTCTCCAAAAAGACTCTCCAGTGGGAGCTCTTTATAGGAGTTTCAGATATGGCCAAGAAATAAAGTGGTGCTAATGTTGATATGCAGCAGGAGTCAACTGAACATAAAGCGACATATCCTAAAGAAATTATGCTGGTGACAGAAACTGCAAAAATAACAAGGCCAATTTTGGAGTGGACCCGTGCAAAATAAAAAGAAGTGGTCACTGCTGCATGATAGAAAGGGGGTATGGAATCATGGGCACTAAAATTGCAGATCTGGATAATAGCACTATACTGAAGGGAATAAGTTGCCTTCCACTCACTGGGGATGGTAGAGGTGACATTCCAGCTGATGGCACACTAGCAACGGCATGTGAGTGTTCACCTGAAACTGTAATCCAAATATATGTAGATAGCATGAATACTGAATACGGCTGAGACCATCAGAAAAATCGCTGAATGTGCTTGCAACAAGCCCTGGCTGCACCACAAGCGTTGCTCTCATGCCATCCCAGTTTACTGTCAGATTGGAGCTGTTATTACTGCAGCTGAATACATCTCCCCATATTTTTAAATTTGGGTTTTTAATCCACCCCATACTTTAAACTTTCATACCATGGGACTACAGCGATAGAGATGCATGTGCTTTATATGCATTGCATTGCATGCGCGTACACTAGGTCCAATGAATATCGACACTAAAAAAACACAGATGGCTGGCTGGCAAAGTCCAAATTCGAATCCAGATGGATATTAACAAATATGGCTGGCTGTGGCAGCTGACCGCCATTACATTGCTGAAATATGCGAGTCTTGACAGAGCAAAAAGAGCATACTATGACCGCCATTACATTACTGGAACTCGGACGGATAACTGATGCTGCAGTCAAATCTCAAAAAGCTACATGGATGGCACTGGCTCAGCCCTCAGCGCAGGAAGCAACGCAGGTCCATGACACGCAGCACCTTGAATCCGTCCAGGCTACACCCCAGCACGAGCCTCGGCTTCTTCGGCGCCGGTGGGCAGTGCAGGGGCCGTTCAATTCCAGCGCCGTTCGCCGACGGCGGCGGTGAGAGCTGTCGTGGTGGACCTTCTTCACCCTCTTGATCAGCGTTGGAGTGAGACCGCTTCAGCTTCTGTGACCGCAGCTCCACAAGCTGCGGAATACTAACAGCTTCTACTTCTTCTTCAGGCACCTGCCGGATGGTTCTCTTCCCAGGATCTTTCTCTGAGTCCCATGGCGAGCTCGCGGTTTAACCTGCAATATGCGATAGCGGAGTAGAAATAAAACGAGATTGTTAGCTCAGGTGATCGAATAAAGATGAACCCGAGGTTGAAGAAGAGCAAGCTAAGTACCAGTTAGATAGTTGAGCTCTCGCTTTGGACGCCAAAGCAGCAACGGATGTGATGACAGATTGACAGCAGATGTGCATGCTTATATAAGCAAAGAAACGTAGCAAAGGGACGACCATCTTTGCCGTTTCACAGAACGGAAAAGGTGGGATGGAAAAGGATTGCCATTGAACTGGCAGTGTGTGCACGGGTGAGAGCATCATGTCAAGGAACCAGAGGAAATTGCACAGCAGATGAAAAGTGCAGAACTCTTTCCGTTGGTTAGAATAAAAACCATTCTGCTTTCCGTAACAGCGTATGATGAAAATTAGCAAGATGCAACGGAAAGATAAAAGTGTCATTTGAGAGGGGAGGGAAATGTCATGGGTGATGAGGAGGCACGTGAGCAGGAGCCAAAGTGAAGGTGAAAGAGGAATAAAGGAAAAGACTCTAAAGAGGACGAGGAGAAAAAGCGCATCTTTGTCTTTGTTTCAATAAAAGAATAACTAAAAATATGTAGGAAAACAAACCATGCGTGGGGAATATGCAAAAGTCAGCCCTGCTTTGGCTTGGATACATTTTGAGTGCATCATTTTGGAGGGAATACTAAGCTGCAAACTTTAATTAAAGTCGTTGCTTAAACTATTGCTTTTTGAACCGTTTGTGTGCCGTTCATCTTATCTTTATTTAGCCTAAAGCCGATGAAGACCTTGAATGTGTTCGTTTGTTCTTGTTTTATTTTGTTTCAGCTTAATCTCTTTCAGCTTATTCTTTCACATAATACTATTAAATCAGCCGAAATTAGTAGTCAGCAGACTGTTTGTCTTGATGTAAGTTCAGAACAACTGATGTAACTAAATAGATGACAAACTATCAGCCCCTGAATATAGACGTATCGTGCGAGTCATCAAAGTTTATAAAGCAGGTAGGCCATTCACTCACTGGAAATGAGAGGTTTTCTATAGCAAAATTAAGCAAACTAGTGTAAAAAAATTACAAAAAAAAAAAAGGTGAAATGCATCATGGGTGTATAAACTTTTTTTCAATATTCTCGTCTAAAGTACACTTGTAAAGTTTATAAGAATCTAAAGGGGTGTAATCTGAAAAAAAAAGCTTCGCCTGGTTTCCAAGATGCTTGACCCTAATCTTTTTGAGGCCAGTAATCTAAGATATTCGTTTAAAAAAACCGAGATATACAGACTGATAATGTTAAAGCTAGAAGGTTATCTTAGTGTTGTGGGATTGTGCTTAATCAGTATGGTATATTACAGAAGCGTTTTTCTATTACTTTGGACAATGAATTAGATAATGGCGTGTTTAGGTTCACTAGAACCGTCGTCCTAGTGGAGAAGACATAGAGCCATAATAAGTTGTGCTTGGGGCGTTGTAATCATTAAGTTTTCTTTCTTAATGTACTGTAGTGACATCCAACTCTTCAAAGGCTGCTTTCAGTTAGCTGATCATCCAGCAGAACTGGATAAGCTGTATCAGGCAAGCGATAATCATCTCACAAATCTGTATGGAAACCTGCATGCTTCTTGGATTGCTTAGCCCCGTACCGTCGTATCAGTACTTCGCAGCAACATGAATCTGTTCATGTAGGAGAGAGCAATGGCAGTTCTGCAGCTCCAGAAGCTGAGCTGTGGCTGTTGCGGTGTTATTCGACGCAGTTGCCCCGTGAAGTCAACTGCAGTGATGCTGATGAAGTGTGTTGGTTTTCAACCATGTGGGTTGTGGCCAGCCTGCGCCGACAGAATGCGCCCTCCACCTCTCATCCAAGGCCGCTAACGTGTTGTGCGTGCCTCAACTCCGCGTGTTCAGCGTTGGATTATCGGAGGAACAACCGCTCAATAATAATAATGCCTCTCCCCATACGCTCTGCTACTGCTATGATGCTGTTCTGCATCTGCATTTCATTCATGGGGAATGTACGGTCTGAAACTCTGAATTGCCAACGTCAGGGGAAAAGAACTGAAGGACTGGCCACGAAAAGGCCATCGAATCAAGATTATTCTGGAGATCGAGAGAATTGTTCAGAGAAAACGACGTCGTGAATGGCGTCCTCCAAGAAACTCTTCGTCTGTCGGTTCAGCGTAACAATAGAGAACGAGAGAGTGGAAGTCGCAGTGTACGTAGCTGGCCTTGGTCCCTTTAGTTTGTCCAGCTCCATCGGTTACAGTTAGACGAACCAACGATTAAATAGTCATTCAAAAAACATACTCCCTCCGGTCCCTGAATAAAACCCTCGAACATTCAAAAAATATCGACAAGTAGAACCAAGTAGTACTTGTTCTTTTGCCCTTTCTTTTGAACGAAAGTGTTGATTTTTCTTGACCGCAGGTGATTTGATTCTCTGACGGTAGGTTTCGTTTCTCTATCAAATCATTATTGCTATGCTCATCATTTCGTTTTTCTCTTTCTTTGTCAGATACAGATGCTCACATACATATACACTCATGTCTATAAATACACATACACATACACATCCTACCATCTCTACAGTAACCCCTTAAACGTACTTCCTCCGTCCCTAAATAACCGCGCCGCAGTTATTTCCCAAGAAACAACTTTAACTAAATATATATTAAAAAAATATTAATATCTATGATACATAATTAGTATCGTTGGGAAGATATTTGAATCGAGTTTTTTAACAAAATTATTTAAAGATAAAAACATTGCACATATTTTTTTTTTTTATAATAAACTGAGTCAAACTTGTAGTACACACCAACGGCGACGGTCTTTTAGGGATGCAAGGAATACACATATAGCACACCTAAAACACTTAGGACGGTAATCGTTTGGCGCTTCCCAAGAAACAACTTTGATTAAATATATATTAAAAATATTAATACCTATAATACATAATTAGTATTATTGTGAAGATATTTGAATCGAGTTTTTTTAACAAAATTATTTAAAGATAAAAATATTGCACATATATTTCTATAATAAACCGAGTCAAACTTATGACACGCATAATTAACGGATGGAAGAAATACACATATAGCACCTCCGAACACTTAAATGGCAATGCAAGCTTGCCATATGTAAACCGCTATTGACCGACACATCCTATACCACTAAAAAAAATAGCATCATTAAATCACATAATAAATGTAGAAAAATAAGAGTACTCACGTCAAATCAAAAGCTTAAATTGGGAGATAGGCTAGTTTAGTTCCATCACAAGGAATGTAATCACCAAATTAGCTAATTAAGCAACGCTCACTTTCCCTCATTTTCTTTCTTTATAACAAGTGAAGCAATCCTGCCTTATTGCTACACTAGTTATTACGCACGTACGATGAGAAGAGAATAAGTTTAGAGAGCTTCTATGAGAAGAGTTTTCTCAAAAAGTTGTATAAATAAAGAAAACAACATAGTCGGAATAAGCATGTCTGATTTACTTTTTAGTAAAATGTGGTAGAGGAAATAGACACGCTAAAAAAAAAAAAAACTGCCTAAAAACGACCGCTCCGTTTGGATCATATGGTCTAAAAAGTTTAATAGACCAAATTAACTCCTGAGACTTTAAAAAAAAGAGGTCTAAAGTGTTGTCTAAAAGTTTAGACCATTTTAAACTTAATTTAGTCCATACAAGTGAACTGAAGTGGTCTACAATTTTAGTCTTTAATTTGAACCTCTAAACTTTAGACTAGAAATCAAATAGGCTCCATGTATACAACAGTA
>JADLZK010006563.1:0-11472 GCA_015847255.1 Hyparrhenia diplandra | reverse complement strand
CATAAGAGGATAACTCAAGAATTCATGGTTTCACTTGTTAGTTGCTACCAAATAAGACATGAACTAAAATTTACTCCCTCCATACCCAAAAGCTTGACGTTTAGGACAAGGTTTGGAAACGTGAACATAAATCATCAATAACTTTTACCTATAGCCTTTCGGCATTACATCGTCCAACGCTAATTCTCGTATAGTTGGGTTAAGAAATCCCATGTAGTAGTTTATCGTCAGGGTCAGCAGACCCGAAAAAATTTCATCAGAACTGTATGTTACCTGGCCGAGTGGGACACAACAAAATTAGGAATTGAGACTCGGAGTTAGTAGCCCAATATCCCAGCTCAGTCAAGTCACGATGGAATATCAAGCCTGCTAGTAGCCCATTACGTGGATCCTGTACCCCAGGACGAGTCAACAGCCTAGAAGTTTAAGAAATGGAATCTTGAATATTTCGATTTTAATATTTTTATAAACCGAACTTAGTGCAGTCAACGACAACCCAATTCGATTTGCACCAGTCGGTAGCTACTATTCGGCGCACGCCAAGGAAGGAAATGGAATTCAGTTTGAATATTTTTATAGCTTGTGTGCGATCAATGAAAGCTTCCACGCCCACTAAACAACATACTGTATGAAAGCTTAGAGCATGGTTATATAGAGTCGAGAGGTTGGCGAAAGCACTCCAGCGGTTTTCCATTTGTTGTTTGGCAATTTCTGCGTTTGCCAACTCGCAGAATCCAAATCTGCCAAAATAAAAAGAGACTCGAGCTCAGCGGTTTACGCATAATTCACTTGCCAAAATTGGATCTAACTACATCCAGGAACGCGACAGAGAGAAATAAAATTGTGTTTATGTCCTTCCACTTTCTTGCAAAACTTAGAGCAGAACCTTTCGAGGCGCAGAAAAGCAAAACTGATGTTTTATGCCCTACACCTGCTATAGCTATGCAGATGCGGATACGATAAAGCCAAGCGTCGTAGAGCGTGCATTTTGCACACCGCAGGCCTATTTGCTAGCGCTCACTAATTTGTCAACTCAAATCGTCGCTGATCTGCATGGAGTTTTGGAGCATCTAGCAAGTACTTTCTAGAATAGCGACTCCAATTGTCTAAGCGCTGGAGTTTGCATCTTATAGGCAAGTAATAAGAGCTAAAACTATCAGTATTCTTCTCTTATATGAATTTTAATTATTATATGGCATTATTAAACCAAGCTGAGTCCTAGTCAACGACGACCCAATTCGATTTGCACCAGTCGGTAGCTACTATTCGGCGCACGCCAAGGAAAGGAAATCGAATTCAGATTGGATATTTTATAGCTTTTGTCGATCCATGAAAGCTTCCACGCGCACTAAACAACATACTGTATGAAAGCTTAAGAAACACAGGTTAAAAGTAGAGTCAAGCGCAGGCTTCTAACCAAGTAATAAGAGATAAACTATACAATAGTTTTTCTCTTATTGGAATTTTTAATTATTATATGGCATTAGGCCAGTCTCAATGGAGGTTTTCATATGGGTGTTTCATGCACATAAATAGAGCGTCACATCAGCCGAGATCCACTTTTTGCATTAAACTACGAGAAGAAGACAAAAGTTTCATCTTGGTGAAACTCTCTTGGCACAAATACCAACTATCTTTGAGTCATGAAATTAAATGTCTATGAAACCACAAGATAAAACTCTCCATTGAGAGTAGGGGTTTCATCAAGTTTCATTTCATTTATATGACATGACAATCTTGGAAAACAGTAATGAAACTCACCATTGAGACTAACCTTATGTCCTCTTTTCTCTTCCTTCTTCTCACAAACACTTTTGTTTGAGCCACATATACCTATGTTTCCGTGTCCCACCTTGATGCTAAATCAAGAGAAACTTCATTTTTCTTTCCTCTCTTCTCTCCTCCATCGTCATAAAAATTGCTGACTAGCTAGGCTATAAGCCCATTTATTGTAGATGTGGTGATGCAGCCTACAACACAACACGTAAAAGCAAACTTCGATCGAATCTTGATGCAGCGTTGCAAACCGGACTCGTTCCCCCAATTGGTAGCTACACCAAGTCGCGGTGCTGACCCATTATTTATTGATTGTTTTATTTGCAGAGATAATTATATCGTTTTCACTGAATGTGGTAGACATCTTTTTTTTAATGCTAGTGGCTCTGTGGTCCTACATATACATAGTCGTCCATCTTGTTGACACTGAAAAACAAATACAAGTGGCTTTGTGGTCCTACACGCATACTATATTGCAGGTCAACAATGCATTTAGCGATTTCAAAGGATTGATTAGCTACTAAATACGAGTCCTGAAACAGAATATTTCGAGGCGAGGCTGTGTATATAAACAAGCAGTCTCTCGAGTTTTGTTTCCACCATACCATGCATTAGATGCAAAATTTGTTTTAGCTAGCTGATAATAAAGATTCATTCGATATAGCGGCAACAGAATTTTGCAACAAGATCAATCGCATCCATGGAGTTCTTCTCCGACGAAGCATTGGCCATTTACGTGCCCCTCCTGGTGTACTGGGTGTACTCTGGCATGTACATGGCACTTGGGCAATCCATGGACAAGTACAGGCTCCATCCGAGGAAGGAGGGAGGACACCAGAACCTAGTGTCCAAGCGGGGAAGTAGTTATGTGTGTCCTCCTGCAGCAGATAGATGCAGGCGGCCGTAGCTGCTGTCATGTTCATGGTACGTACACATTAGGACACTCCTTACTCCTACATTCATGCATATAATTCTAAAGTTTTTGTACATAACGCTTTACAGCTGACGGAGATACAAATAGCAGCTCAACCGTGGCATACGGTAAAGAAGCACATGGATTATCTCCGTACTCCTACCTGACGCTAGCACGGCAGTTCGCGGTGGTGGCCATGATCGTGGTAGATGGATGGCGAGTACGCCTGGCACAGGTACATGCACCACAATAGGTTCTTATACAAGCATCCACTCATTGGCACCACCTCCTCGTCGCGCCTACGCATTCGCCGCACAGTACAACCACCCATCGACGGCTTCTTGATGGACACGCTCGGCGGTTGGCTGGCTTTTCATCGTCTCAGGCATGTCACCGCGTGCATCCATCTTCTTCTATTCATTCTGGATCATCAAGGGCGTGCATGACCACTGTGGTCTATGGTTGCCAGGGGGCGTGTTTCACCTCTGCTTCTGGAATAACCGCGGCGTACCGACGTGCACCACCAGTTAGCGTGGCAACCCGATTCAATTTTTTCGCAGCCATTCTTTTGTGACATGGGACAAAGTCTTCGGGCGCATTTGCCGTTAGTTGTGGAGGAGGGCCAGGTGGAGGCTCAGCGGCGTGCCCTCATAGCAAGGCCACTCATAATGGAAAGAAAAAATTAGTGTGCTCCTATGCTTCTCAGGAGCAGGCTGCGTTACGTTTTTTTTCAATATCATTTGGATGGTTATCTACTTGTCGCGTGGTCTTCATTGGTGAAACTTTGGTGTTTGATAAAAATTCAGCTTGGACAAGCTTGGGTTCAAAAATATATTGTAATTGTAGTAGCTTCATCTTGTATTTTTTCTTTTCGAAGAAAGACTTAACTTTATTTTATGAAGGCTGATATGATTTTATTAAACCAAAAGAATTACCGTACGTGGTTGTGGCTAGAAAGTGTATTTTGTAATCTCATGTTGTCCTTCCCTTCTTTGATTTTAACTTTTATTTATTTAATTTGTATCCTGTCCCTTATGTTTTGTATTGAATTTGTGAGTAGGGGCCACTTTGCTCTACCACTTCATATAAAAAATATATAGTACAACCTCTATCTCTAATATAAGATGTTTGACTTTTTTTACACAAGTTTGACCACTCTTCTTATTCAAAAAAAAATTTGAGTAGAATTTTTTATTAATAAAACAAATCCACCAGAAAAGAAGTGACATTTTGCCTGAGTTTTTTGAATAAGACGAGTGGCCAAACTTGGTGCAAAAAAAGTCAAATGTCTTACAATTTAAGGAGGTGCATTAAGTATCAAATACATACTGTAGCTGCATATACAATGTAGCGTAAGCGTAACTTCCATAATTTTTCCCTTCACACAAGCACACAATGCGCTACACTGTCGTATTCCTCAAGGCCACGGTTTCCACTTTTCTAGTCTGCTAGGGTATTTCTTTTTTTGATAAAAGAAGTTGCATGGTGTGAGGTATGAGTGCAGGTAACAAAGCTGGAGTACGAAACCAACTCATAATTTGCAATCATTTTCCTGCTAACAGAAAAATTGTCTATCGATATACAACTTTTTTATCAGTACACCAATTTCTTTGTCTATTCTGGGTTGACATCGCAGCCATTAGGTTTATATAATTGAGTCCCTATCGAACAAAAATGATAGGATAATACATTTTAACCGGCGGAAAAAACTTTTTCAAAGGGACCTCATTTATTAACAGATCCATATATTAGAACATTTTCTTTTATTTGGTGACAAAAATAAAAATTAAAAATAAAATAAAGAAGAATATATAGTATTCCCCGATTTAATACATATTTTGAATTCTAAATTATTTTACTGCATCACTACGAGACCAAATAACAGTGGCAAGTATTTTTTGTTAACCGTGGCGGCGCTTCACATGTAGGTCATCAAAATCTGTGAAAATGAAAAAAGATAACTTCAACTCCTCTAATACCACACTGCATTTTTAGATTACGTCACACTGTCATTTATTTTGTTTCTTCTGACTCTCATGAAATCTAGGAAAACAATGTCCATGTACAGTTCGTGTGATCACTGGCTGTTCTTGTTCTTGGCATAATAGCCCCTCTATGGTGAAGAACCAATTCCAGTGCTGCAAACCGCATGACTCCAGCATCACCTCTATGAATGCCATTAACGAGGGAGCTCTGAGGCGATAAACCAGCGTGGCTACAGCTAGCATTGCTCCCTCGAAATTGCGGGGACAATGAATTTTGCAGATTTGATGCCGTCTAGAGCCTTGTTGGCAACATCTTCGGCCTTCATTCCCTTCATTCCACTGGACGATCAGCCATGATGTTTGTCAATTCTGGCCTCCTCTTATGCTCTGAAATTAGGCAAACCACATTCTCAGCATTCAATGTGAGCAACGAGATCATCATACTATGAGTCATGCACAGAATGAAACAAATGGGATTCACTGTAGCAACTAATCCTGCGAGCCATGCACCGATTGAAATGAGTGTAAAATATTCACCATAGAACTATATGAAACAAATGGGAGTGTAAAACTAAAGTATTCACTATAGCAGGCATTCTTTTTGTCTATGATTTTTTAAAAAATACTGATTTACAGGCAACTGTAAGTGTTACTGATTGCTGAGATAAGTTTCTGAAGTGAGTAATAAACAATATTTTCATTTTGATAGTAGCCCGGATATTTTCAGTTTTGCCAAGTTGGAAAGCTTGACTACCATATCATAAGAGGATAACTCAGAGCATTCGTGGTTTCACCTGTTAGTTGCTACCAAATAACACATGAACTAAAATGTAGTTCATAAGCAACACATACCGTTTTTCAAATCCTGGAGTCTCAGTGTCAGGCAGGGAATATCAACGAAACATGAATGTTGTCTGCGACAACCTCATGCTACAACGCCTCACCCAATCCCCAGGAATAAAACTTGCTCGCTGAGTATGCGGATTGTAACCATAAATACCAACCTGCAGCAAATTAAAGATGATAGCAACAAAGATTAATCTCTCTCCTAACGAGGGAGCATTTACATCCGAACAACTTAGCTGCATGGTATCTACCTGGCCGGCCTGGGGAGGACATGATCGCGATGGACAGGGAGGCGTGTCTCGCGGGTGCGTGCCTTCATGGCGAGGGGGCCAGCGGCTTGATGAGGTGGAAGGTGCCCATGAGGTTGTTGTCCACCATCCATGATCTCATCCATGTCCTGCCTCTCCCGAGCTCCTGCGTACGCGAACCGCGCCGTGGTTGCAGATGATGAGGACGTCGACAGGTCCAGCCTCCCGGAGCGCAGCGCGCTACGGCGTCGGCGTCCGCGCGTCGGCCGCGTGGGACGCCGATGTCGTTGCGGCCGGAGTCGCGCTGGATGGCGGCGCGTGCCTTCTCAAAGGCGGGCGAGGTTGCGGGCAAGGATGGAGACGCGGCGCCCTCCCAGCGCCGCTGCCGTGGCCATGGCTAGCCCGATGCCACTGGACCCACCCGTGATGAAGACGTGGCGGCCACTCGGCGGGATCCGTGCGGCCCGGGGGCCGCTACAAGGAAGCGCGGCCGCGGCGAGCAGGCCGACGGGCGGGACAAGGAGGGGAGCGCCACGGCCATGGCGATGGGCATCTGTTGTGCGGCTGCTGCTGCTAGCAGTGGAGTTATGGTGCCGTGGGGTGGGTTGCGGAGGGGCTGCATCGGGGTGCGGAGATTAAGAAGGGCAGAGGCGGCCGTCGAGGTGGACTGTAGGGGGAAGGCGTCAGATTCAGATATTGGAAGAACAGCAAGGCTTTTGGAACGATGGAGGGTACGATGTGCTCTCTCTCAGGGCTCTAGAGTCGCTTGGACTCTTTCAGCGCAGTCGAAGAAGGTATAGAGTCCGGTCGGAGTCGATGTGCTCTCTCTCAACGCAACGCGAGGGCCGGCTGGCAAGTGTGATTGACTATGAATTTCCTAGAGAACGTAGCGTTGACTATGAGTTAATTTGCAGTTGTTGACTATGAATTTTACATGGGGTCGGCTGGCAGTTGTCGACCCTCCAAAACCGGGAGGCTCTAACTAGGACTCCCTTGGATGATTATTAAGGAGCCAAAACGGGAACAAGAGCACAAATTGTTTTTATTCTGAAAAAATTCCTAGAGAATGTAGAGTTGACTATGATTGTGACCAAGGAGGTGAGACAATCATCAATTCATTTCTGGCACACATTCATGAAATTGTTGCTGAAGAATTTTCAGTTGATGAATAAAGGTATCCATCTTTTCAAAAACGTGAATATTTGTGAGGCGATAACATGAATATTTTTCGGACGATATTTTTGGGCGAGAAATGTTGCTATCTTATGATGATGTATGTCGAACAAAGGACCGCGATTTGGTCTATATTTGTCAAGAACCCCTTGTTTCTCATATCCAAACTGTCCAACACAAAGCTTATGCTGCGGTCGAGCATAATTTATGTTTGTTACCACCCGTCTTGGACCACAAGAATTTGGCACTGAAACAATACCAAAAGTGTTGAATACTTTTCTGAAAGCTACACCTTTGTTTTGATTGTATCACCATTCGAATTTGGCACTCACAATAAAAAATGTGTTGAATACATGTGTGTGCTTATGTTGTGCAGTTATGATGTGCCCTAAAATTATGTGCACGGAATGAAAGTAATGCTAGGAATGAAACTTATGCAATCTACATACATCTACTAAGCGTCACGGTGCACAGTTTGAGTTATAAAATATCAAATAACTATAAAAAGCGATGCATGCATGTTTAGGGGGTAAAATACTGACTTTTTCATCTTTCATCTAACACGGCATAGAGGTCAAATGCGGCGGAAAAGGCCAGATAAGGAATCAAGGAGTTAGATTAGAGGCTAAATAGGTAGAAGAGAAACTTTATGCAACGGCCAAAAAGGAAGGTTGAGTTTTTAGAGGGCCGTAGAAGTAATTCTCTCAAAAGTGCAATCACAATCTCATGTTATAATGACTTCCATCTAAATATGTATCTTCTTCTACGTGTATGTTTTATATTTACTCTTTATTATATTTGTTTATGCGACTTTTATAAGTATCTTCACTATTGATTCAGTTTCTTAAAGATCTTGTTATAGCCCAGGGATAATGTCGGGACTGACAGTGATTCTTATTCTTCACAACATCTATATCAAATTGTCAATCACGATAACATACACGCATAATAACATCTATCAAATTTATCAATCACGACATATCACAATGATTCTTATTCTTCACACACACAATGCTTACAGAAGTATACAACACGATCCATAGTAGAAATTCTCATAAATTTACCCATGTGAAGGAAGCAAAGTACATGTCAGATGAAAACACCATACCTGTTCTTCAGGTGTTGGGGATTGTATGAAGCCTAAACTACATAAAATTACACTCCATCAATGCTTCATTAGTCCTTTCAGGTAGTGGTCAGAATTATGAGGTTTGCCTTGACATCACATCGATCTAATCCTGCAACTTTTGGTCCAGGTTATTAAAACAGCCATGTCATTTTGTTCAGAGATTAGTACAAAAAGTAAACGAGACTCACTGCAGTCTGCAGAATTATCAGCTCTTCTGCAGAATTACAACTCCCTGTAAACACACAAGAAATCTTGGACGAAATCATGTGAGGTTCTAAGACAGTCAGACTCCAGAGAAGTATAGCTACGTGGAAGCTGATGGGGGTCAGTTGCATCACTTGCCCATGCAAACCTTAGTGTTCCATGTTTGCTAATGCTCTATGAATAACTGCATACATCATGTTCCATATTGTAAGACATAATGACATTTTGCTAATTGGGATGTCAATTTCAATTGACTTTACACAGGAGAAACTTCATCTCTCCTGCCTGCAAGGCATAAAAGATCACTATGGGCTTCGGCTCTGCCGACTTGCAAGAGTAGGATGGTGGTTGTTTTACCAGGTACACTCTCAAAACTTGATGTAAAAACTAGTTATACCTAAACATCAATGATCTATTTTCATTTTGAGGGTGTTTCTCCATCCAAAGGTAGTTTCTGAAATTTTGAATTTCAAATTTGCGAGATATTTGAACATAGTTTTTGCATGACAAGATGATTTTCAAATAAAAATGTAGTCAACTTCCAAAGTTTCATAACTTTTAACATCTACAATTCTTATTTTAGGAAGTTTTTCCATCCGAGTTGGCTTGAAAATTCAAATCCGATATTTTTGAAAAAGTGGTCCAATTGAATGAAATGTGGTCAATTGAAAAAGTTGTTAACAACAAAGATCCATAACTTTTATAGATCTACCGCACTGATTTTTCCCCTTGGGGATTATTTATAAATATTTCACTTTCAGTGCCTCATTTTTAAAATTCAGCATCTTATTGTGCGGGCGCCTTAATATAGAGCGCTCGCGGCTGTCGATTAGTAGGGGTGCCTCTATATTTGAGCCGCCTGCTATTTGTAGAGGCGCTCCAAAATAAAACACGCCCATACTAATAATCCATTAGTTAGTGGCTGGTCTTGTTTTTGCAGCGTAGGGACTCTTTTTGAGCCAGAGCCGCCCTTACCCGATATTGGGGACAATAGGCGCAGCTTTTCGCTAATACTCTATCCACGACACTATCGAGAGTTTTAGCGTCATATCTTACAACAAGCTGGCAGAAGTATAGCGCTATAAGTCTTTAAGCGCCCGGAACCGCGCCGATGCTGAGTGCGATTGGGTTAAGAAATATTGTATGCTACTAGTTTATGCGTCGAGGGGTTGGCTTGGTCCCCCATGACTTCATCGAGAACTATATAGTACTGCACTGGCCGTGTGGGACACTAGCCAAAGGTAGGAGACTAGCCCTAGGAGTTGGCAGCCCAATAGCCGCGGCTGAGCCCAAAGTCCGCGATAGAATATTCAAAACTACACTTGCGGCGCCGGTATGGGATCCTATAAGGCCGGATACTGGTGAAAAATTGTTGCAGCGAGTGCTTGATGCTGCCCACTGATATCCACTTGTGCCGTCAGCCACTCTCCCGCACCGGTATTCCTAAGCGGCCTTCGAGGCTGGATCGCTTGACAGTATGCGTGAGCGCTTACACACCTGGAAGGAGAGGGAAAAGGCTAGAAGCGAGAACGCTTTGAGCCGGTGGTAGCCCTCACCCAGAGCAAAGGTGCGATGCGGCGCCGAGTCGGTCCGCAGGAGGGGCCTGCGCCCGTCGCCCCGTCGGAGGTGGTGTGGCGCCATCTTGGCGACCACACACTAAGGACAGCCCAGCCAGGACCTGCAGCCAGGAGAAGAGGACCACTCACCTCCACCTCCACAGCCCAGGGAGGCCGAGCGGCGCGGAAGCGCGAGCAGAATGCACGGCACCGCCACGCCACCGAAATCTGCTTGAGCTTGAGGCCGGCGACCCTGCTAGATGCTCCATGACCACGCTAGGATACTATAAGGATGAAGATGTAAAGGGATGATGGGTCGCTTGGAAGAAGCGCGTATATAGAGTAAGAATCTTGATGACCAAGATATATAAATAAAGGAATGAAAGTAAGCTCTTGTAATGTGAAATGATTTTTGCGTGATAGGCGGGTTTTCATTAGCGAGTGGCGGGCAAAAGCTAGCCCGTCATTCTTTAAGGTCACAATTAATCAGCGATTAACCGTGATGGGCTCCTTTTGGCCCGTCATGCAAAATAGATACATTGTCTTAGAAAGCGTCTTACAAAGCGTCTGTCATGGTTAATGATTTATAGGAAAGAAACCTAGGCGAGGACCCGTAGAGCCCATCCACGCAGGGCCCATCGAGCCCATCTAGAGTTGCCCGCATACGCTTGGAGCTCCTCCATGAGTGGATCACTGCCACCGAGGGACACTCCTTTTACCACCGGTACGTCTTTGGATTCATGCGCGCGTCGAAGCGTCAAAGCCCGGCTGGATGCGGTCGCCGACCTCCACCGCGAGCACATGCGGGGATCCCGCGGCGGAGTGCAGTCGAAGCCCACATCGGATCCCGCGTTGTAGATGTAGTCGAGCACCTGCTTGCGGATCCACGCCCGTGTCCGAGGTCGGGAGGAGCCCACTTGGGATCAGCACGTTAGTTTGAAGTCGGAGGAGCCCGCCGGTTCGCTTGCATCGCCGCCACTTGCGCGTCGAAAGCCGCTGTCCCTGGCGAGGCTGCGTCCGCCCTCGTGCCGTCGCATCCCGGGCCACTGATGTGTGGGCATCCTGCGCTACATCGTGGCACGTGATAAGCGGCGCGCGTGACCCGCCGCTGCGTCGGCGTGTGTCGATGTGCCGCCCTCCAGCTTGCCGGAAGGAAGGACCGAAGGAGAGGGAGGGGAGGGAGGGGAGGATTGAGGTCGCCCGAGGTTGAGGTGTGGGCGGTGGCTGAGAGGAGATGGAGAGAGAAAGTGAAGAGGTGGCTGGGAGAGGTGAGAGAAGAAGTGAGGGATAGGAGCACGAGAGAAAACTCTTAAACCGTATTATATAGGTGGTTGTCGATTGGGCCTGCGCTTGGGCCCTGCTGTCATGGCGGGCTTTTTAAAATTTGCCGCCCGCCCATAGAGCGCCACTCCACGGAAGCTGATACCGTGGCGGAACACCTTAATTGCCCGCCATGATGGCTGCCATGGAAAATAAAACGCTAGATGTGGCGGGGCAAAAGAGGGTGCCCGATCACGGTAAAGATTTTGCAGTCACAAAATTATTTACGTTACTAGTTGAGTAACATGAGTGCGGGATAGTCTCAAGTCTGCTATTGGCCCATTGCGTGTGGATGTGTACTACAGGACGCGAGTCAACAGCC